>JAEANM010006119.1:0-18888 GCA_017656035.1 Myanophis thanlyinensis
TTTTTTGCCAACAAAAACCTTATCACTGATCGCACCTCACAACTCACGGGATTTTCAATTGCAGCACACATTTCAAATATTTGCTGTGAAATAACGGGCAACAATATGAACCTCCCACTAGCATGACTAGATGCAGACTGAGCAGCGGATGCACAGACCAAAGATGGCCATGCTAGCTCTGCCCCTTCTTGCTACAGATAAAAACATAATCTATTTTATGGATAGCCCTCATATTTATTCTCCCAAATAATCCCAAGAGGCAACAAGGTAGTAATAATAATTGAACATATTCAGGGTCAGTATGGAAGATAAGATCCAGCCATAACCAAAAATATATACAATCACCATCCAATTGAAAGCAGATAAATTTGAATGTTTAATTTAAAAAAAATGCACTAGTCGATTTTACTCTCATCCCAAATATGTGCATGTGTTTTGGGTTTGCATGAAGACAAACACACATACAGCCAAAGTAGTAATTATTTGTGACAAAGCTATGCTAAATCCCGTCTGTAACATGGCTATATAAATGTTCAGAAACATGCTGTTTGATAACCTATTCAAAAATGCTTTTTGGTACTGACATAAAATCAATTAGTCTATAGTTTCCCAGCTTCTGCTTCTTCCTCTTTTTGAAACTAGGGGTAATATCTGATCTCCTCCAGACTTCTGGAACCTTACCAGCAATCACGTCCACTATATATAGTCCTCGGCTTACAACAGTTCAGTTAGTGACCATTCAAAATTACAACAACCTTGAAAAAAGTGACATGATTGTTTGTAACACTGTTGAAACATTCCCATGGTCACATGATCAAAATTGAGACACCTGGCCACTGAGTCATATTTATGATGGTCCCAGGTTCATGTGATCACCTTTTGCAACTTTCAGACAAGAAAAAATTAATGGAGAAATTTGGGGTTGTGAGCAGCATGAAACTAAGGGGATAGAGTAGAAGATGGTGTTTGTACTGCTTGGAGCATGTAGTGTACTTTAATATTATTTTCCTTCCTGCCAAAACAATAATGTGACATTAGAAATTGTCTGAAACATCTCTGCCTCTTCCCAAGAACATTTTAATCATGGTTTCCTAAAAGGTATGTTCTATCATAAAAATCTGAATAAAATGTTAAGGTGCTGTATTTATTTGATTAAAATGTATGCAGATCCAAGGGGGCAGTTTTACAGAAATGTAAAACTTATTGGTTTGCTTTGGAAGCAGAATGTTCAGCCAGAGGTTTTTTTCAGAGTCAGTTAAAGAAAAGCCAAGATGGTGGTTGTATCTGTTGTATCCTCTGCACTTTTTTTTTTCATAGATCATCTTTGTGACTCACATAAAAAGAGGCAGGAATTTGATCACATGATCATGGCCTCCATCTTAACAGGTTTAACAACTAAACTTAGGACACTCCTGTGTTTAACAAGGACCAATTTATTGACATAGTAAACTATGATTACTGGCTGCTGGAGGTTACTGATGCCGCAGTTCCCCTCTTCACACTGGATCATTATTTATAACGAATCACATTTCAGGAGTAGGATGAGAAAAGGGTGAGGTTTGGAATTTACTCAACATGCAGCATATGCCTTCAGACTTCGTTCCATCCTTCTTCCTCTGTTGGCAATGATTGTTAAGAATATGCAGTAAGCTTCTTCAGTAGCATTTTAAAACATGTCAGTTTAATGTCTAATGAAGTACTTGGATTTGTCATCCATCAACTAAATGTATGAAGTTACCCATTTTAAGATTTAGAAGCTATAACAGCATCATATCATTGCATTTCGGTTTCTTTGAAAATACCACTTTGGAACACCAGAATGGCAGAATCTTAGCTTTTTTATTGGTTAACCATGACTTGCATGTAAGCCATAAGAAAGCTTACAAAAATAAAATAATAAAACAAAATACTGAAATGAATCTGAGAACTCATTTGCAATTTCAAATAGCAGAGATTGCAGGCACCTACAATAAAATCCCATGACACACATGTGTAACACTCACCCACATACACCCAGAGGACAAAAAAGGCTTTTCTGTAGTACTTGTGTTCACTTTGCAGTAGATACAAAATAGCTGTTTATTTTTATTTTTCAAGACATTGTTTTACTAGGCTGGGAAATAAACAATGATGCTTTTGCTTTGGAATAAATATACTCTTGTTCTATTTCAGGTCTTTAGGCTTCCTGTTGAAAGCTGCATTTAAGAAATACATTCTAAGTAATTTCACTTGAGATGAAATCTGTAGCTGCAACTGCCCCAGAGATGTTAAAGGGGAGGGGCGAGAAGGAGGGAGAGAAAGGAAGTAAAATATATATCTTCCTTACAAACTTGAACCTCATCCCTATGCAGTTTGATATCCATTTGTCCATCCTTCATTTTTTTCAGCAAGTGTACAGAGGATTGCAAAATGAACAATGACATTTCCTGCTCCTAAGAGTTCTAAGCATCCCACTGATTCTCAGTTTTATAACTGATAAAGCTCTCTAAATCTGTTTCAATCTGTTGAACACCAGCACAACCAGAACCCCAAAGAGAGATCATATATTCTGGGATATATTCAGTAACGCTGACGTTTCATTTCACAGGTTCAGGAGGGCATCTTTATATATGTGTACTAAATAAAGAGGGCAAGAGGTTGGCTTAGCTGTATGTAGCACTTATGACAGTACTGGCATACTGTAAAGTTGGCAGATGGTGCAATTATATGCCTCTTTGCTGAAAAGTCTCTCTCTCTCTCTCTCTCTCCTGCAAGCATCTATAATTTCATGAAAGATATGATGAAAGGGATTAAAGAAATCCCTTCTCATATTTCAGTATTTGGAAAGTAAAGTCTATTATAAGGAAGTGTTTTGAAATAACAAATACCCAACACTCAGTGTTTGATTTATTACTTTATTTTTTGCATGTATCAAAACAGCCTGCCCTTACAGAAGGCCATTGATGACTGCATCTCGGTGCAGATACATCTTGGCCCAAGAGAAGAAGGGGAACTGTGCCCTCTGAAATGGACCACTTCTGCTATATCAGCTCAGAGTCATTGGAAATGACAGACATCCCCATTTCTCTGGAGAGGATTAATGATTGGAGAGAAGCAAAATCCTAGCAATAAATCAGGCAGCATTTTCTAGATGGAAGCCTTTGGGATTTTTAGGAGACTAATTTTTTTATGCCAAAATATAATTAAAATTTAAGCACCTCAAGATGGCACAATGGCCTTTTTATTCCTTTGTGTCATTGGTTACCAGCTTGGAAAACAAATAAACTACTTCGTTAAAAAATAGTTGAGATCAATTCTAAAATATGTTGTTGTTGTTTTTGCTTGGTGGGAGTTACTTTATCTGGTTGATGGGTGCATTTGCTCTTTACCTGATCACCATTAGAGTTGTAACAGGCTTAGGTTTAGTGTCTTTTTTATTATTAAAAACTTTTACTTTGATTAAAAAATATTTTCAATCACAGGATAGGTATACATATGCATACATATGAATGTTCAAGAACCACAATTATCCAGGTGAGTTCTCTGTTCATTCTAAGTACTAACACCTGTAACAGGAATTTAAGTATGGATTCATTTCACTCAGTTACAATAGGCCAGTGAGAATCTCAACTTTTCTCTTCCCCTTTTCTTTAGTCACTTAATACATAAAGTGAAGATTTACACCTCAGTCTCCCAAAGAAAATGTGAATACACACAGCAGCAGTGTTGATTGCTTGGCTTCTGACCCACACATACTTTATAAAGTCTATTCATCTGAAATAATTGGCCAGAATACTTTTATTATGTAAATATTATTTGGTTCTTGTTCTTTTTCCTGTGATCATATGCAGAAAAAGCACAGTATGAATATTGCTTTACACTTGTACAGTAGTTCAAAGTCTTTTACAGGACTGTGGAGGACATAAAGATGGGTACATCAGATGATCACACCAAGAATTAATTTCTGTTTAGAGTTTTAATATGCAACAAGACAACATCCTGAGTACACATCTAATTGGAAATTTATTTCAATTCTGAATCAAGTTCGTTCCATGTTTTATACATTGAATTCAGTTTACTTGTTCAGATTCCTTGCTAATGACATGGAATTGTGTCATGAGAATGTATAAAAAATGTGTAAACAGTAGAGAGAACATGTCATATGATCAAACTCACTTGAAAAGGCAGCTATTCTCAATGATCAGAGGCAAAAGGAAATGAAACTGCCCAACAATATGGTGGCTAGATACCATCAAAGCTGATACCAGTCAGAGCATAAACAACTGAAAGAATTTGCATAAGATTGAAAAAATTGTTGAGAGATGGTTCACAGAATCATCTAGAACTGAACATGATTGAATGAATAGCGTCATCATCAAACAGCAGAGAACATATGAATCTTAGGGCTGAACATTTGGTTTTTTTGGTGTTCCTTGAGTCCAATTGATTTTCTGTAGATGCTTCTTTATCGGACAAAGTATCATGTCACCAAATAGTATTTAACACACTCAGAAAACTTCAATCAACCAATGTATGAACAGTTTGGGATTTCTCTAAAACCTGACATAATTGTCATAGAAGTCATAGAATAATAGAGATGGATAGGACCTAGGAGGTTTCTAGTCCAACCCCATGCTCAGGCAGGAGACCCTATACCATATCAGACAAATAGTTGTCAAGTGTCTTTTTAAAAGTTTCCCATGATGGAGCACTCACAATGTCTGAAGGCAAGCTATTCCATTGGTTGATTGCTCTCCCCATTAGGAAATTTCTCCTCAGTTCTAGGTTGCTTCTCTGCTTTGTTAGTTTCCATACATTGTTTCTTATCTTGCCTTTTGGTGCAACTTCAGTAATTACTAACTTTACCCAACTTTAGTAATAACCATAAGGGTGTGCTCACCAAAACTATTGTTCAGAATTCAGAGAGCTAAAATCTGCATAACTAGAAGTTGCTGATAGTGGAAAATACATCTTAAATGCTTTACCAGATTGTCTGTGCCCATGTGTATGGCTATGCTTTTGTGTTGCTGTTTTACCAACATCACCATGTGAGCTTTATCAGATGATGAAAAATAGGTATTTTTTTTTTGTCTAGTCAAGTGCTGTCTGCTCTGACTGGCAAATAGCTGAGTTTTAGCAGAGTATTCCACAGTTTACCATCCTACTCTTTTAAATGCTCCAGAAACTTCTAAGCATGTGTTGTACATTATTACTGAATAATGATTCCTCCCATTTTAAGTGAGAAATTGTTAGAAATCTTTTAATGTAACTGTAGGAAAATCAAGAGACAGAATTAAAGGAGAATTGTTACCAGGAGATATATTTTTGTTTTCCCAGTTTTCAAATTGGTTCTGTTTTTTATTATTATTAAAGAGCTGTTTACCCACTGGGTTTAATAGACCTGAATGAACTGTTGTTGTTTTTTTTAAATATATTTGTTTTATGAGGACTTCCTTATTTTTCTGAAAACAATTATAAGAGAATAAGTGTATGGGAGCTTGAAGTGGTTATGTTTTAAAAACAGGTTGGCTTTCTATAGCTTCTTTTGTTTCTTTCCAGTGAATGAAGACTGAAAAGAAGTAGAAGCTGATTGTTTTAAAAAAATATTGCATAAATAGAGTATCCATCCATCCTTTTTTAAAAAGCTCACTTTAAGGGTGGCCCTGAAGCTGAAATATCATGCATATATCATATTGTATGACAGGCATTGTTTGTTAAACAACCTTCTAGCTTTTGATGGATGTCATTCATAGAATCATAAAATCATAGGATTGGAAGGGACCTTGAAAGTCTTCTAAATCAACCCTGTATCCAAGGTAGGTCCAATCTTTTATTAAAAACCTCCAAGAATGGAACACCCACAACTCCAGGAGGCAAGTTGTCTCACTGTTTCATTCAAACAGCCAGTCTTCCAGGAATAAATAGAAGTGGTTCCTTCTGACATCAGGTGCAGAATCTAGATGTCAGACTCTTAAAGCAGACTTCCAAATATTTTCCAGTTTTGTTATTTGTGTGTATGGGATTATCTTTTTGAACAACATTAAACAGATTATCTTCCAACTGAGGTTGGCAAGGTGATCTTTCTTCCTTTGCCCAAAATGCCATCATATGCAAAGCTATGATAGGTAAGATAAGTGTCACCATCTGATCTGCAGTTGTAGAAAGCTTGCTAAATACAGAGAACTTAATCATTCAGAATGATTGTTTCACTTTGAAACTAAATATGGGAAAAGATGAATTTGGGTATTACCTTTTATCACATGCAGCCTTCCTGCTCCTTGATCCTTGCAACTGGGAAGTGGGAATTTCACAGAATTCAGATGACAATTATTGTTTGATGAATAACTAATGTGAACTTTTCTACTGAAGCCCACACATTGATTTTGGGAAACAGCTTTCAATGCTTCTGATTGAAGAAAGCACCATTCAGGGAGATTGATGAAATACCTGTTCAATGAAATTATATGCTGTTTTCTTATCATGACAAGACTGGAGCCACTTTCATCATAAGCAGCTAAGTTAAGACTGGGCTGGAGAATAAGTCTGATGAAAACAGTACAGAGAACTAAAAGACATCAAGATATTGTGGGAGCAACCAATTCAAGTTTTGTTTTATTTTGTGGCTACTGTGTATGTAGTCTCAGTGGCCCAGAGACACTTGGGAAGATTTAGTCTTAAACTAATTATTTCACTTTTTTTCTTTTTATGACCTTGTAATTTCTTTATTTAGTAGGAATGACTGAATGAAGCTAAGTGTTTACTGACTGGATACCCTTCCTGATGCCTACACAGAGTTCACAGCAGGTATTTCCTCTTTGCACTCTGATAGAGAAGCACCTATTGCTGCATAGGATTGAACTTTCAACCTTCCAAGTGAGAGGCAAACATCTTTATCTCTAGGCCACCGGACCACACCAAATATTATTTCACATAATCTTTCAGTATTCTATCAGTTCATCAGTAGGCTATCTGCAGAAAGTATGAATTAACATTTCTGAAGGTATGAATTAACATTAGTGAAGTACATGATCTGATAATGGGCATCCATTGTTGCAGTCACATTGTAATGGATAGTGAGCATGTGAGCGCAACATGAGAATGCTTTTGTAAATTTAATTTTTAATTACATCTGTTCTAGAGAAGAACGTGTCAAACATAATTTATCTGGATTCAAAGCAAGTCCATTTTCTTATGCTTCCTAGTATTTTATATGGGGAAATGGGGGGAAATGACACAGAACATTTGTCATGATTGGAAGCTTCATTGGTGTTATTATTTGGATTTGTTTATTTTATTTTATTTTGCATTTCAGGTTGCATTAGTTATATTTGTAGGTTAGCACACCTACATGCATATACATACATATAAGAATTATACAAGAATCACCAGTGCCTGCTCAGTGATGAATCAGTGATGAATCAAAGGTAGATTTGATAGACACATTTGATAGATGTAATAGACTGATATCCATTGTCTAGTAGCACTTCCCACCAAACTTAAAAAAACAAAATACAAAACTATGCTTGGAAAGGAAGAATATGAAGGAAGAGGAGTACAGACAAATTCTCAGGTGTCATATGATCTTAGGAAGTCGCTGATCTTCAATTTTAAGTACATCTCTCCTGAGCCACTATTTTTTATTTACTTCCAGATGTAAGACCTTCGGTTCTTCTAAAAATAATATTAACAAAGAGTCTTTCTTTTCCTGCATTAGGTATAATTCTTAGCCTATCCTGTCAGTTCTTCAATGCATGATGGAGTCAAAAGGGATAATTAATTCAATAATTTGAATTATGTAAATGTATACGGATAAATAAATTCCACCAAATTCACCTTACTTCCAAGTCAATAATAATTATGCTATGCTCCTTCCTCCTGCTTCTAAATCTTTGGCAAATTCTACTTATATGCAAGAAATATGAGCTAGAAATGTCTGATGTCTGGAGAAACCATGCCACCCAGAACTGCAAATATCATTTTCCCCTGTTTTACAAGACATATTTCTTTTTCCTCCAAATAGAACTACTCGCACATTAGATGTGATTCTATTTTGTGCATACACTAAGTGTACTGTATATGTAGCTGTACTTACTGTATGTTTAGAAGCAATAGGATTTTCTGTGTTGTTATTTAGTTGCTAAGTTGTGTCTGACAACCCTATGAAGCATAGAACATCAGGCCCCTCCTGTCCTCCACTGTTTCCTGAAGTTTGCCAGATTCATATTCATTGCATCAATGGCAGTACTAACCACCTCATCCTCTGCCATTCCCCTTTTCTTTTGCATTTAGTCTTTCCCAACATTATGGTCTCTTCCAATGAGTTCTTGCTTCTCATTTGGTGGTCAAATGAGTATTTGAACTTCAGCTTCCATATCTCTCCTTCCAAAGAATAGTCAGGCTTGATTTCCTTTAGGATTAACTGACTTGATCTCCATGCAGACTCTCAAGAGTCTTCTCCAACACCATAATTTGAAGCAAATTTGAAAGCAAATAGGATTTTCTACACTGTGCTAAATCCCTATCTTTATTATGCTAATAACTAAAAATAGGCTCATGTTTTTATGATATTGCTCCCCTTTTGAAGATGTGGCATCAAATACAAGAACCTTGGTGGCAGCAAACATATGCAATGAGACAGGATTGTCAACATGGTCTCCTACTTGTCATTGAATATCGCCTGCCCAAAATGGGATATTTTAGTGTCGAAATCTGTGAAATATCATAAGATTTGTCAAATGTTTTTTTGTGGAGTTGCTTTTGATTATTTACTTTTTTAATGGGGGCTAACCTGGACAGAAAATGCTCTTGATTCTTAGAGATGGATGCAGAAAAATAAAGACATGACATAGAGAAAAATATGCATAGAGAAAAATATGCAACAACCATTAATAAAGTGTGAGATTAATCTGGGGAAATAGGTGAAAGAAACTCAAAATTGCTCTGCTGTGATTCTGTTCATTATAAGAGTGTGTGTGGTGGTGGAGGAACTCTTCAGGTTTTTAAAGATTTATATTTATATTAGCAATATAGAATTCTGGTAATCCATGTGGTGCCTGTTTACTAACCAGTCTATCTCAAAATTTAACTTGAGTCAGCAGTTACGTATCTAAAGGACAAATTTGTATTTACAAATTTGTATTTCTTTCTTTCTGAATATTCATACAAATTCTTCCATACCCCATTCTTGAACCTAAGCTGTTTATATTATACAAATATAATAACATGGGATATGTTGGTATTGATCATGAGAAATCGATATGCATATTCATATTGCATTAAGTTAGTATAAATGAGCCAAAAATCTTGATAATGTGAGTCAGCCATTATCCTGGAAAGTGACAGTTAATTCTTTATTTTTTATATATTGCTCCACAGGAGCTCTCACGCAAACAAAAAGGTTAGCATTATTTTTGAAGGCAGCAATTCCATTTTCACTAATGTTCTTGCTTGAAATCTCATCTCTGTTCTCCTTCAAGAAATGAAAGTAACTAACGCATACACAGAGAGAGGTGGGGAGGGGGAGGAGGAGGAGGAGGAGAAAGAGAGAGTGAAAAAGACTAGAGAAGCAGAAAGCTGAATATTCTAAGTTATAGTTAAACTTAATAATTGGCCAGTTTTGTCTGGCATCTTTTAACTCATCTCAAATACTGGACAACAACTACAATTTGAAAGGATCATTATGAATTTCAGAAAATTGGATAAGCACCTGAATTTATATATCCTTGTGTTTCCCATCCAAAACTGTGGATTTTCAACATTTAACATCTAATATGATTTTTGAAGCCAGCAGTTTCTTTAATACCTGCTTCTTCCTCCCTCCCTCCCTTCCTCTGTCCCTCCCTTCTTTCTGGATGTAAAATAAAATCAATAGGACAAGAAGTGCCAAGAGAGATGTCTATAAATATAACTTTGGGGATCCAGTGTCCAGAGCTCGACATTTCCACATCATGCTAAACTTTGAATTGTGCCGTAACTACTTTCTTGTGATTTCTCTCGGTCTCTTCCTATTTTAACTAATCATGAAGTTATACATATACATTTACATTTATTCAGGCTACTTACAGTATATCTCTTCTCAAATTCAAGCCTATCTGCTTAATCCCCCTTATAAACAAATAAATAATTAAAAGAAAACAGACAAATTTGTGTGCAGGTACACCTACCCACTCAATGTATTTGCTTTACCTAATAGGTCATGCTTGTGAACATGACTAATGAAGAAATGTTTCTAAAATTAAGAAAGTGTTTGATCCCAAAATAATTTGAACAGGTGCATAAAAGCAAAAATCTTTTTAGATATCAAACTTTTGAATAACTTACTAGAAATGCTTTTTTACAACTGAGGGGAGAGCCGTATCAAAATTATACCATAACAACAATTTAGAAGAATTAGTGAAAGATGTGTTTTATGTATTCTTCTGGAATTTTCGGTAAGTAAAATATGAGGCATGTTGGTACAATGAATTTATATTTCTTTTGAATTCACAGAATAATTCAAGCACTTTCTCAATAATTTATTTCAAATACTGGGCAATTTATGGGCCCACTTGAAAAGGTTATTACCTAATGAAAAATCTACTGGAATCTCATGGAATTTTAAGAAGAGGGTGAAACACATTCTACTGGCCAGGAGCTAATATGTTAACTTGAACTGCTTTCCTTAAGAAATGGTAAGTATGACAAAATTGAAAGTAACTTTTCTTTCAGCAAATCTTCCTGACATTCCTCTTGAATTCATGTTCTGCACTGACTGATTGATTATTTAGATTATACCTCATTTTTGGGAGACAATTAATAATAAATGATGATAACAAACATAAATAATTTAAATTGCAAAGCAAAAACATAAACACACTGTGTTCAAATCTGCCCTGCAAGGTTTTTTTTTTTTTTTTGGGGGGGGGGGAGATCCTCCTCCTCCTCTGATTCAGGAAAATTTATTTCTGATTTTTTTTTCAGATGAAATCAAATTATGTTACAGTCATAATCATATTCAGCCTGGTCACACTGGTTCTAGCGAACCGGTACTGGCAACAAAGTTTGGCCCTGCCCACCTATCCCCTCCATGCATGCATCAAACCACTAGCAACACTGATTGGATTCCACTGGTCGTAATGCCAGGAAACAACAAAATAAAGTCTACAAAATGAATATATAGAACATATACATGCATGAATAGATAAAACTTTGACACAAAAATAATAAATGTTAATATAAGATGCATGACAAAGAATATAAATTTAAATACAAGATAAAGAGTACATAATATAATATGCAAGTAAATAAATTAATGCGTCTCCAGCTAAAAGTAAAAAAAAATACAGAAAATCCTCAATTAAAACCTAGGTGTTTAGCAATGGTTAAAATAAAGCGGAATGACTGGTACTTATGACCCATCCTTGAAGTTTCAGCACCTTTGGCCATATGATCATGATCCAGGCACTTGGCAATTGTTGAAGTACATTCCATGGCTTTGTATGTGGGGGGGGGGGTGTCACCTTTTTCAATCTTTCCTGTCAGTGTTGTGGCCTGCCAGTAGCCAGTGGAACTGTTGGCAGACTCTGACAGTGAGGAACAACATGAGCCTGTCCTGGAGTCTAGGGAAGGCTCTGATGAGTGCTCAGAGACAGAGCTGGAGCCAGGGATGCCTGTCAGTCATCAGCTGCCTTCTGATTTGGAGACCAGTGAAGAGGAACAGATGGAAACTGTCCCTGATATGCACATGTACAGAGCTGCTAGGAGAAGAGAACAGCTCAGGAATCAGGGCTGTCTAGGAAGGCATGGGACAGGTGGCTGGTGATTGTCCCTCCCAGAGGGCTTAAAAAGAGGAGTGAAGGGGAGGGAAGTTTGCAGAGAACAATTAGTTCATATGGGTTCGGAAAGCTCTGTTCTTGCATTTGTGACTGCAAGAGGAATTGTAAGTCAGTCTCTCAGGTGTCACACCTGATAGGAATCTGGGCTATCAGCTTGGTTTTATTTATAAAATAAAGAGTTTTTTTTAGCAGACAACCAATGCTTATTTGTCTTGAGAGGCCTAGAAAAGAATAGTCAGCTTTCCACAAGCAAGGTCAGTAGGAAAGCCAGCAAGTAAAGTTGTAAGCTTCCCCTGTAAGTTCCTTCCACCATTTTTTTTCTTTTGAAGAATCTGCTATTTACACTCCTTCCAACACTCATCTACACTTCTGTGGCACTGCATTGCTCCTTTAAAGTTGGTTGAAACCAAAAGGAAATAGATGAAGATGAAGATATTAATACATACAATTCAAGCAAAGATTGTACTGCTTGAATAATTTCAAAGAAACAATGGATGGATGGAAATTAATCAAGGAGAGAAGAAACCTGGAATTAAGGAGAAACGTCATAACAATGAGGACACTTAACAGTGAAATAACTTGCCTTCATGTGGGTGCTTCATCACTGGAGGTTTTTAAGAAAAGACTGGATAGCCACCTGTCTGATATGGTATAGGGTCTCCTGCTTGAGCAGGGGGTCAGACTAGAAGACCTCCAAGTTTCCTTCCAGCTCTATTCTGATTGGTTTTTCTGGTCTATTAAGATGGTGAAACAGACTGAAGCATTACAAAGCAAAATTATTGATCACAAAAGAATTGTTAAGCTAAAATTTCTCCTCTCTGTCTTCTGCATGATATGTGCAAATGGTAAATAAATTAGAATATAATATAAGACTTTTAACCCAGGCTTGTCTTCCTAACTTTTTTATGTTAATGTGACAAATAATTCCAAGGTGTGTGCTTTTTCTAGGTAATGATGAATCCAGTAGTGGCAAAATCATATATTGGCAATAATTTGCACAATGTTTTTTTTATCATGAAATAGAAATGAAAGTTTAAGTCAAAATATATACTCAATAGTGGCACTAAAAACTTAAAAGACAAATTGTTGCTTTTTATTTTCTGAATAAGCCCTGTTCTTATAACAGGCTATTAGGGACTGCTGGCTTCATAATACTTCATTGTAGTGTGAACTTTGCTGATAAAATAACAAAATGACCAGAGTTTAAAAGATCATTTACATTTGCTTGCTTTGCTATTGCTAGCAAATTCTGAAAAGTGACCATCTTTAGTTCTGCTGAAAAGCAAAACACTTTGAGCCTTGTAATGGAAAAGACACCTTTAGTTATCAAATATATTTTAGCTGTGGCTTTATCTATACAAAATGGTTTCTTTCTCTGCTAATTGAAGCATACAGCAGCAACCTGTCATAAAATACTAACACAAAAGTGAGATTTTTCTCTCACTTTTTGTTATTTCTATTCTATTAAAATTGTTATTTCTATAGACCCTGACCTATGATCATGATATGATGTTAATTCAATCCTTAAACTCATCATTAAATCTGGACCATATGTTAACATATCATTTACATGTATATTTTTATATATATTAACATTTTCTCACATTCAGATTATAGAGACTTTTCAAAATTTAACTACTAAATCTGTTTGATAAAATCAGGATATTACATAAGTTTGAGAGTCCGTTTGGTGTAATGATTAGGTCTTCAGACTAGAAATCATTATACTGTTAGTTACAGTTCTGATTTAAGCATGAAGTCACCTGTGTAATCTTGGATCAGTCACTTTTTCTAAGTTCTAGGAAGGAAGCAAAAGCAAACATTTCTGAAAAAAAAAAACCTTTGCCAAATGCAGAAATTTCTCTGAGCACTTTCTGAGAATTAGACACGATTGAACAGATTTTTTTTTAAAAATAAAAAAAATAAATAACAACATACAATTATTCTCTTTCAAACTTCAAACCAAAGCTCTTCAGGAGATGAAAAATTTCATGGTTTTGGAAATATTGTTTGATATTACGAGGGTTATCCACAAAATAGATTACGTTTTGCGATAGAAAAAAAAAAACAAAGTGTAGGGAAAAAAAATATTATATACACTTGAAAGTGACACTTAAATACTACTTTTCAACATATTCACTGAACAAATTAAGGCACTTATCATAGTGGTGAACAAGCTTTGTAATTCCATTGTCATAAAATTCAGCTGCCTGAGACTTGAGCAATCAGTCAGGTATTGGTACCTCACTTTCATCAGTCACAATGCTCATACGTCCACTCCACTATTTATCATGAACGTTAGTTTGGCCATTTTTAAACTTAATGCACCATTGGCACACTCCACCTTCAGTGATGATGTTGTCCCCGTATACTTCACACAGTTGCTGAAAAATTTCAATCGGTTTATGTTTTTTTGCCAACAAAAACCTTATCACTAATCGCACCTCACAACTCACGGGATTTTCAATTGCAGCACACATTTCAAATGTTTGCTGTGAAATAACGGGCAACGAAACGAACCTCCCACTTGCATGACTAGATGCAGACTGAGCAGCGGACGCACAGACCAAAGATGGCCATGCTAGGTCCGCCCCTTCTTGCTACAGATGAAAACATAATCTATTTTGTGGATAGCCCTCATACATTGAGATGCTTGACTATATTTATTTCCAAAGTTATACTAACATATATAGTCATTTGAAACTAAAGCAAGAGGGCATTTGGACAAGACCAAATCTTATGATCAAATCAGACCAAATCAAAACTAACTTTCAAGTTTCTTATATCAACATCTAATCCCCTTTTAAATATTTTTTAGAGGCAAACATGACAGAATATTTTCTTATTTGTAAATCTTAAAAAGTGTATTTTATAAAACTTAATACCAAGACTCATTGATTCCTTAAGTCTGGATATTCTAATTATTAATTCTATAATTCAAATATAGCCAATTTTAATTCCACTTTATCTGTGACAATATCTATAAGATCAGGCTCCAGGTACATTTGCCAAATGTCTATTTTTTATAAATCCAAATTGAAATAGATGAATTATATAAAGCACTACTTTCTGTGGTTTCTAACTAGTGTTCAGTAAAAATATTATAATGTCCATATTAAGCAGATCTGTTATAGATTACACATTTTGTGGTGTTTTTCTAAATATTACATCTTTTTATATATTTTCTAAAATTTGGATAAACCTCCAACAATAAGTGTCATAAAGTCTATGAACATTCTTAACATTTAACAGAAAATTTGTCTGGTCCTGGGCCTTTTTCTTTGTGATCTCTTGTAATTAGTTCTCTAAATTTATTTTTATCCTCATGAAATTATGTCCAAGATAATTGATAACTGATAGATTCTATCTTAGTTCATTACTAACCTGAATTGCAAATATAAAATTCCACTGTTTTTATTATTTCAAACTATAAGAGATAACTTTCCAGCTTTTTCTTCCCAATATTTCTAAGTAATAGGTTTCAAATAATAGTCAAATTATTCCCAGCATAGAAACTCCAGTTTACGCTTTACTATAAATGTTTTATATGGTTTTCTATAAGATTTCTAGCATAAAATAAAAATG
The DNA here is from genome assembly GCA_017656035.1 of Myanophis thanlyinensis. Lineage (NCBI taxonomy): Eukaryota > Metazoa > Chordata > Lepidosauria > Squamata > Homalopsidae > Myanophis > Myanophis thanlyinensis. The sequence continues at coordinate 15,378 of JAEANM010006119.1, forward strand.
AATCATATTTTCCAAGTATATAGTATCTCCTCCTCCTCCTTCTTCTCCTTTTTCTCCTCCTCTGTTTGGGAAAAATAGTATTTATAGGTCTAGCTCTTGTCTGTATCAAGACTGAGTGGTAGATCAAGATCTGATTGCCTTCTATTTCCCTTTAACTTTTGCTAGTAGGTTAACTGAAGCATCACTACTATGTTTACCTACCTATCCCCTATTTCAATTATTGGTGATTTATGCTGTTTGCCTAAGAGAGGAAAAACACACAAAAGTAAGCCTTGCTGGTGGCCATTAACTAGATAAGCATTGAATTACCAGTTGCTCCGTCTTCCTAGCTAGTACCTATTATAGATTTGTGGAGTGGGCAACCTTTTGGTGACTGGAGCTCACATTCTTATGGGAATCTGAGGTGGGTAAGGAAATCATGTCAAATTGGATAAGGCTGTTTTTGTTGTTGTTGTTGTTCAGTTCCTCTTTAAGCTGCAGGGGAGGAAATGAAGCTCTTTATAAAACTTACACTAGAGCTTTCATCACTTTCTTGCTGAATGTGATAGAAAATTGGCATTCAATTTTCAGCCATAGTCATCAAAGAAGGCTCAGGGGGCCTCAAAGAATGGGCTTGAAATTTTTCCCCATATATGAGGAGAAATGACTCTCTGTTGCAAAATAATATTCTTTCTTGTGTAATGCTACTCTAAATCTGAGAATGCCTACACAACTGCTTGCTACAGCAGCAAAATGAAATTGAACAGCTCACTTTTTATCTTTCAGCTCAATTTCTTTCCCTTGCAAGTAGCAAGGCAAAATGTTACATGGGTTAATGTACAGATCTTAGAATAAGGTGACCATATCTGGCTTGATCTACATGAGATCCTGCTTACTTGTGATTTTTTTTCAGATTTTCATTCATTATTCCTTCCTCTGCATTCCTTTTTCAGATTTGGTATCATTATTCCTTCCTCTGAAGGACTGCATTGTCCTTGTCAATCGTCCTTCATCCTACTCATTTAGCTCTGAAGTGCGCAATTCAACAGAAAGGTTCATTATGGTAAGATAATTCATCTGCCCACCTATGAAACAATTCCGTTCCTCCTAATGGAACTTGATGCATTGCTATTTAATTGGCAGCTTAGTAATTACTGTTTTGTTAGTTCACTGAAGTTGGAATACCTGACCAGTTTGAAGTCCAATAGCACTGGAGCTAAACAAATTCATAATAAACTTGCATGCAGCATCTTTCCTCCAAGATCATGTTCTCCAAAAGTGTTTTGGATACAGAGTTCCACAAATTACAGTTGTATGGTTTCCTTCACCTCTATTATGAAACAATTCTTTGGGGCCTCTTTACTGCCTGGCAACCCACATATACAGTTCCTGCCTCCATGTTAATTGCTTTGATGTCAAGTGCAATTATGTCAAAGGTTATTCTTCCACTTGGTAGGAAAATATTTCTAACAGGACACACTTGGAAATTAGATTAGATTCCTACTGCTGTAACATATAAAAGAGGGGATGACTCTGAAGATAAAAGTCATCTGTAGTTTGCAAGTAAACTTTTTCAGTTTTTTTCTAACTGGAAGTGATAGTGTAGCTGTCACATCTTCACTTTTCTTGGTGGATTTTTTTTAAGAAAAAATGTATATATTTTGAGTTCATTATTGCATATCCTTTTGCATTTGGAATACAGCAGAATGGGGTCTCAGGACTGCATCACATTCTGAGATTCAGATCGCACTTCTATCTTCGTTCAAAAACTGTGGAAATAACTCACACTTGCTTATGGTACATTAGGTTCCTGATCACACATTGATTGGTAGTTAAAAAAAGAATGGAAGCAGAGGTAATTCAGTTGTTTCTGGGGGGAAAGTATTCTTTGTAAAGGTTAGCAAACAAGAAAATTTGAGGAAAGACTCCATCCAGTTTTACAAAGGGAAAAATGCTGGTGTAACAACCCAGAACCCTAATTAAAAGGTGTTCTTAAGATATGACAATACTTTATCACCTTTCTCTAAATTTAGATGCTAAGCATATTAGACCTAGTTAACATTTTATAGGAACCCAGATATTTCAGTGTAATTTTAAGGTGTAGTCTCCTATGGAAGAAAACAGCAACAAACCACATATGTAAGTTGCCAGGAAAACTTCACAGATGTATCCATGAGGTTACCAGAAAGTAAAATATTTCCCTTGATTGTTTCACCTAAGATGAAAAAGGAAGGGAACAAAATATAATAGATATGACAATTTACAATTGGATAATAGAGGATGGTTCATGAAAATTGTGCAAGAAGGAACTGATAGATTTAAAAATTAAAAGCAGACGAATAGGGATAGAACATGAGGTGTCAAACTCAATTTTAATAAAGGCTGCATGAGGGTTGTGTTTGACTTCGGGGGGTGGGATGGGCATGGTTGGGTGGCCATGGCCACGGTGGTCTTGGCCAACTTGATGTTACTTATGTCAGGGGGCACCTGTGGTGGCCCAGGAAAGGCTGGGGGGATCCTCCTGCAGCCTTACTGCCACTCATGGCTCTCCTGAGCTCCATTTTCACTGGCAGAGGCACCGTGGGATGATCCTTTGCTATTTCCAGGGCAGTCTTGTAGGCCAGATCTAAGCACTCCATTGGCCAAATGAAGCCCATGGGCCTTGAGTTTGAAACCTCTGGGGTAGAAATTGGTTATAACACCATTATTTCTAGTAGTAGAAAATTTCCTACTAGAGCTAGAAGTAGTCATTTTACACAAACTGCCTTGTAGAATTCTTCATTTTAGAAGTAAACACTTGTATGGGCATAATAATATCAAGCCATTGTTTCCTCCTTCAGTTAGTGCTTCAGCAATGATATTGGCCACACAAATGAAAGTTTACTGACATGTTTACTTAGATTTTTTTTTTTTTTTGCATCATGGAAGTCTAAATATCTAGCTAAAATAGATATGAAGATGTCATTGGGCAGCAACATCTTATTTATTATAGGTTTTGTATCTATTGATCAAATTATTAGCCTAAAAAAAATCATGTAGGATGTGTTTAATTGTTCGGCATGATAAAAAGAAAATCAGCAGACATATGAATGGAACCAGATTTCAGGTTACGCAGATATTTTATCTAAACATAAACTTTCTAATACAGACATTGTTTTCAAGGCAGTCGGGATTCTGATCCTGAAAATAAGGATTTAGTACCAGATTAGAACATGGTCAGGAGGTCAGGAGGAACAATATATTTTAGATCATATCTGAAACCAAAACAATATGCAGTCTACTTGAACAATGGCAAGAAAAATAACAAAAACTTTGTGTGTGTGTACATGTGTGTGTCTGTGTATGTGCATGCATCTGAACACACCTTCTAACTAGGGTTGATTCCTGGTGATTGCCTGGACTAGTCACTGCATTTTCTTGGCAAGATTTTCAAAGTGGTTTGCCATTGCCTCTTTTCTAGGCTAAGAAAGGTGAATGGCCTAAGGTCACCTAAGGTTCCCCAGGTGACTTGGTGCCTACAACTTTATTTATT
>JAEANM010006120.1:0-16813 GCA_017656035.1 Myanophis thanlyinensis
TTGAGTGGATAATTAAAATATGAAAAATTATAAAATTTAAAATTTAAAACCAGTTTAAAAACCCCAAAATAATTAATACTATTGCTTAGCATATACTACCCAAGCCAGGCCAGCATAAGTAATGGTTAATAGGTTAATGTTTGGACTTCAGCTCTGTTACCAGCCCTACAAGTATGGCCAATATGGTACTCCCCTGTGAATTATATCAAATGGGCACCAACTTACTTATTCTTGGTGTAAAGTAACATTTCTAGGTACATAAAAAAGACTTTAGGCTTACAATGATATTATTGTAATGTCTGTCACACTATTAATCTTCCCATTTTGAAATCTTTTCCAATGCATTTTAAAATCAGTTTTAATTTTAAACCATTTTAACCCACTTCAAGTATTCTACTTTTGTTCTTTATCTTTAGTTGGAAACACTTTCATCAGGAAGCTGATTGTATATTTATGGGTTTAGAGTTTGTTATTAAAACTTTCAGAAAATATTTGTTTAATTTGTGCTGGCCAATAGTTGAGCAGAAAAAATGTAAGTCGATAAATTGTCACTTACTCACCCACTCATTGTATTTCCAGATTGCTAATTGATGAGTTTATTGCCATGGAGTAACAAACAATAACTTTCCTTCCTTCCTTCCTTCCTTCCTTCCCATCACACATTTGCCAACATATATTTGTTCACATATGTCTGTTAACCTACAGACCATTTTTTATCATTGTTTTCAGGAGACTATTGCTTGTTTTTTTTAAGTATTAGTGAAGATTAAAAAGCTTTAATATCTCCAGGGCTTTGAAGTAAAGTGCATATCCATGTCCTTTGAAGTCATATGTTCTCAAAAAAAATCTTGGAAGTGTTAATGGACTGCAAATTTGCATGCTAGTAGAACTGCTGATGAGCATTTTCTCAATTTTTTTCCCTCTCCCAAGTCAAGGTGAGCTGTAAAACAAGATGTCCACAAATTCCAAATAAACTTTCCTACAATACAGATTTTATCCATTACTGAAGCCTGGAAAAAAAGTAAGGAAGCGGTTTGCCAAAAGGGGTGAAAAAGCTGAATTTTAGCAACATGTTAGTTATTGGTTTGAATTTGTGCTCAAACATGCTTTATGCTTATTGTAACTCTGCATCCCCTTAAAGTTTGTTTTTATTAGAGCTGTGAAAAGTTGGGCATATTTTTTAATAAATAAATCCTGCTTTAAAAATAATACTTGTTTAATCAAATGAATCTCACGCAAAAGCGAGTATAAAACATTTAGTATCTTAATGCTGTACTACACCAGTTGATGAGGATTGCAACATAAATGAAAAAGCCTACTCACATGTCTCTTAGCCTAATGACAGAGAGGCGAAAGGTTAACTTGGACAAGCTAATTAAAACCATGTTAAACTCCACATGCAGCTTTTACAGGAAAGTTGGATGTGTATGAGAACAGACAATGTCTTCCCTGTGGTTTCAAGCCTGAATAAATCTATAAGTGGAGCTATAGTACAAAGTGCTGAAAATACTGTAAAAGCTGTTTGTCTTGCTTTATGCTACAAGCTGATCATCTTGTTTGGAAGGCTAAAAATATTCTGAATTTAAACAAAGTAAAGGCCATTTGCTACCTTGATTTCCTTTTGCCCTGTAAATATCCTACCAAACAAAACATAGTTGCGTAGATTTCTTCCTGACTTGAGAGGGACATATCATGATTCACAGCTCCCATGCTGACCCTTCTGCCCCATATTCTAGTAACAGGAAGAGGATTGGATTTTGGAGGATGGGTTTAGGTTTCAAGGATGCCCTTGTTATCTAAAAAAGCTAGCAATTTTTTGAGGTCACCAGGTCCCTCACATACCTTTTTCTTTGTTTTTCTGTTCTCAGGGCCAACAGCTTTGAAAAACAACTCTTCTCTGCTTGTAATTGAGGACATTAAAAACAAACAATACTCTCCATTGTCCAAATCATGGCCTTTACAAGCAGTGTTCTCAGCATGCGAAAAACTCAAATCGTTGCATTTGTTTCACATTGTACTTTTTCACATTGTGCTTCTTTTCTTACCTTAGGCTGTAATCAAGACTAAATCTCATTATGGAACTCAACTTGGACCTACAAGGGGATGCTAAGATTCCTATGGTCATGGTGCATTGGAAAATTTCCAGACTTTGGATCTCTGACATAGAAGTGTCTGTGATTTGGTCCCATATAGCACAAGTAGTATCAGTGACTGAAACATTTACATTTTGACCAAATGAATAATATCAGACTTCTGCCATAATTGCCATATAAATAAATCAAAAGTTGCCCTGGTGGCACCAGTTGAGCATTTAATTAAAGATGAATCTATTCTGATGTCACAGATAATAACTGTAAAGTCTAGCAAAAATTGTCATCTGCATACATGACCTTAGTAATGAACATAGTCAAGTTCAATTCCATACAATGTTCTCGTTAAGGTATCTGTAGTAATCCTCACCTTACAACCATTAATTCAGTGAGTCTTGAACGTTACAATGGTTATAGCATCCTGGGGTCATGTGATTATCATCACCATCTTCTCAGTGGACTTCTGACAAGCAAAGTCAATGAGGAAATTCAAATTTGCTTAACAACTACATGATTCACTTAAAAACTGCAGTGATTCGCTTAACAATCATGGCAAAAAAGTTGTAAATCTGTAAAGTATGACTCACTTCACAATTGCCTTGCTTAGCAGTGGAAATTCTGATCCCAATTGTGATAGTAAATATTGTCAATACAATACTACTTGTACTAAACAACAGTAAAGAGAAGATGCATCCCTGGTGCATCCCAGTTTCCCAGTGCAAACTGGGAAACTTTCTGATGATTCGTGTTAGGATGGAAGCCCTGCAAGTTAAGTCATCATAGAACAGCTTTAGGAGTCCGATGAACTTATCTGGCACTCTTTCAAAAGCAAGTGCCTTCTGATGAACTGATCAATACACACTGTCAAAGACATCGGCCAAATTAATGAATGCTATGATGAGTCCTTTGCTACAATTCATGCTTCCATAACTTGTAATACACTGATTTGGTCATAATAAACCTGATTTGGACAAAACCAGTCTGTTCTTTATGGGTTGCTTGTTCTCTTGCAGTATCTGATTTTTGAATTAGATTATCTGCACAAATATTTCATTTATCATGTAGTGTACACTTAATTCATGACAGCATTTTCACTTGTGACTATCTACCTAAAAAAAAATAGGCTGAGGACTGTGACAGCTTTTTTCCATGCGCATGGCATGTCTCCTGATATCCAGATCAACTGAAAGCCAGTGTGGTATAGTGGTTAAAGTATTAGACCCAGGTTCCAATCTTCTTTCAGTCGTAGAACTATGTTGGATGATTTGGGGCCAGTTGCTCTTCTTTATGTTGTGAGAAAAAATAGGAGGAAGCAGTATTACATTACCATAAGTTCCTGTACAAAAGTGAGATATACTGTAGGTTTAGTAAATAAACTGAATTAGTGAGTTCAATCATCATAGCAAAAGTCTGCTCTTGTAATGGTATGTGGGAATAGCCTTGTAAAACAAAAGGAACAGCTGCCACCTAGATGGATTGGAAAATGAAATTTGAGTCTAAAGGAGAAGAGGTTATGAAAGCATCCCAGAAGGGACTTTCCCTAGTATTTTTAGAGAGCATAACAGAAGGGAGGGAAGGAAGGAAGAACACCTTCAGACTTGTAAGATTCCATTAATGTAACTTACAATACAAGCAAAGCTAATCCCATATCTGTATTTTTCTTGGACTATCTTGCAAGGTTAACATCAAACTTGCTATACTGCCTGTGTCATTGTAATTGGTAATTCTGTTGATATCTTTTGATCTGAAAAACTGATGCATTCTGTGTACCAGTGGATGTTGATTTGCATGTTGTTTGAGTCAGATTGAGATAATGTAGTTATCATTGTATAGCAGTTCATGAACAACTTTCTGGCCACCATTTAAACCAATAAGGATATTCCAAGAAACCACTGTCAGCTATTTCTTCAGGTTGAGATTGGTTTTGACTAGTAGTTAACTCTTCACTGGTGTGCTGATTTGGATTATCCACCAGGGCCAACCTATCAGGTATAAACCCAGATGCAGTATCATTATTTGACAAACATTTCTGTCCCCTGGTTCATGTACTTTTGTATCCCATTTTATTTTCTCTAAACAAGGAGTTAACACTCTCCATTCATATAGATGTCCACATGGCTGGGTTAAGAATCACAAGGGAGTTTAAGAAGTTGAGGTTTTTGCTTCAAAGGAGATCACCCTGAATATCATTAGGGACAATCTGAATAAGATACAGAAATAAAAGCAAGTAAAGAGATATCACAGTGGTGGAATTCAATTTTTTTACTAATGGTTCCGTGGGAGTGGCTGGAGAGGTCATATAACTGGGCAGTGGCAGTTTCTGTAAGCAGGGCAATAAAGATTAAGCTAGAAACAACACCAGCATTTTTTTCCTGCCTTCTTTACAGGATTAACCCTGTAATGTGGAAAAAAACAAAAGGAGATTTCTTCTAACAATCTGAACAACTCTGAACTGTTTAGAAAATTTACTATCAGATCTAGTGAACCTTCTAGCACCTGCTGAATTTCACCTCTGGGGTATCACCATTAGACCCCTCCATCAGTTGTCCATGGAAGAAGCAAAGAACTCTAGCTTATGTTTCAAACGATTCAGTTATGGTGACCTTCTCTTAACTTGGTGCCTTTCAATTATATTTTCCAGAATTCATGCCTGTCTAATGATGAGAGCTGTAAAGCAAGACATTTAGAATCATTAGCCATGCTGGTGGAATGTGACAGTTGAGGCCCACACATTGGAAAGGCAGAAGATTAGGAAAAACTTACATGCATGGAATTTCTAATTTCTACTCACTAATCATAAATGTTCTCCATTCTCACCCTCCTTACAGAATACTTTGACTTCCTTCTGAAGGTTTTGAAAGCATCTGTTTAAAAAGACTGAATGTAGCAACCATAAGCATTTTAGAAGAAAAATGGCCACTGATATTGGCATGCTAGTGTTCTTTTTAATCCTTCATTCTGATTTATACTGACTCTGGCAGTTGCTGTAGAGCCAAGGGTTACTAATAAGCTGTATGAAACAAACGCAAAACAGAGTTGTTCACTGCATTTCTTTTTTTTATTTATTTTAAATATTCCATATGGAAATATTCTGGACTGCAAGTTTAAGAAATTCCCGACTTTGTATAAACAAAATATATTTACTGAACTTACAGGACAATATGGAGCCATTTTAACAGCACAATATGTAACCAATGTTTATATCACCATACTCTATTGAAGAAACATGAATCTAAAAGCACATTAAAGAAAACTCTGGGATTTTTATAGATACAAACACACACACACACACACACACAGTGTCCTTGAATTCCCCCTAGCATATGGGAAATGTACTTAACTCTTTATGAGTAGATGGAAGCAAAACCAACATTTGGGAGTGATTTAGTTCAGGAACTCCATGTAGCTAAATCATTGCCCTTTTTTGTTTGTTCCTCCAGGCCAGATAATCAGTTTTCACTAGATGGTCTCAATCCTATCTTTGTAATATGTTTTTTAGAGGGCAACGGGATAGTTTTCTGATTCTGGGAAGAAAAAAAGGTGCTTCATGCTGCCTAGTGCTTCGAATCAGTTGGGTAATAAAGTTATTTATTTAGCATTCTACTTGATCACATCTGATTTTGAGATGATTATTAGTCTCTCAAGCCAATCTACCTCGCAAAGTTATTATTGAAATAAAATTAGGGGGATGCCTAGGTATGTTACACTGAGTTTTCAGATATAACATGAGGACACAAATGAAATTATAAAAGAATATATATGTATATGAGCACAAAAATGATTTTTTGGTTGCTATTATTTAATATATTTTTCCTGTGTCTTCAAATCAGTGTTAACTCTTGATAACTGTCTGGATAGTCTCTCCAGTTTTATTGCAGGTTATATTTGTACATGTTATGTGGAATTAAATCTTAAAGAATTTAACACAATCTAAATTAATCTAGAACTTGATTTTCTATGGTAAGAGAACAAAGGAACAAAAAATGTATCTGGATAAATCAAACTAATATTGAAATATTTTCTATAATGATTTCACTGAATGTACAAGTCTTAATAATTCATTTGCCTCATTTTAGAAGTGCATAAAAATGCACTTTATCTTGCTGCCATGTGATTACATGTGATCAGACTACAGATGCAGTCTTTTAGGGGATAAGTTCTAAAAAGGAATAAACATTAATCAGCAGATCTAATGTTTGTTAAGTTTTTCCATAATCACATTTTATAATTTATCTGTTTTTTAATTAAAAATTAGGATCAGACTTCTGCCCTCTGGGAAGTGTTGAACTACAACTAGAGTGGTCATGCTGTCTGAAGATGCTGGGAAAAGGCCAGTTATATAAGGCTGTGGCTATATCTTCAAATATGTATTGTATGTTTAGAAGTGCATTGGTGAAGAATACATGTGTAAATGTATGTACGTATTGAATATTCCCTCTAGGATTGTAAAAAAGACCTGCTCTATGACATCTGAGAATTCCCTCCTATCTTTTCAAGCTTAAATCTGCCAAGTACTGACACAAAATCTAAGGCAGGATAAACTATCTAGGTTTTTATGTCTTTTAAAGCATTTGGGATTTTTAAAACTAAGAAAGGCTTAATAATTTATGGTCCTTAATTGTCTCATGAGAATGTAGAAAGAATAGATTATCACTGAAGCCAACATAATGCAGATGTTTCAGTACTGACACTTTACTGCAAGGATTAATTTTTTCTCCATTTTTAGAAAAATTCTTTTCTCATTTTTCTTGCACATGTTGTGTTTTTTCTTACTTGATACTTTGAACTATTAAAGTTGAAAAGAAAAGCTACAGAACTAATTTTCCAAGGGACATCCAAAGCCCTGAAGCCACGTTAGCTACGGTCATATCGTGGAACATCTATGAAGTCCCTATTTGATTTCATAGTGAAGAAAAAATGGGAGTGAACACATTGCCATATATAATCTGTGTTTGAGTTTTACAGTTGCTCTAAGCAGAAAAAGAAGAGAAAAAACACATCAATATACAGTATCTAAATTAGGTATTTGCCCAGTAATGTTTCATCAATTAGTCTGATCCAGCATACCTCCACAAAAGAAAATCAGCATCAAAAAGAAACCCAAAAAGGAAATCTTCTTTTGTTGAATATTTGTACATGCTAAGTTATGCCTGTACCTGGAAACTGAAAAATACTATACAGTGGTACCTTCAACTGCTTTGAAACTCATCAAATTTGATGATATGCAGTGCATTTTGACATGAAAATGATGTCCTTAATACTTGATGCACAAGCTATAATTTGATGTCAGATGCCTTGTGACTCACTACATTGTTCCTAATGGGAAAAAATTGTTTGGTACTCATAATTTTTATTCCAGAACCAATTAACAAATGAGTATTGAGGTAGCACTGTACTGTAAATTAATGTAATGCATTTCAATCAGCCTTTCAAGGTAAAGGACTAGGAATCTATGTCATGTAGATCAGTATTACTTTTATTGTAAAGTTAGAGTAAGAGAATCTTGCAAACTTGAATGAATTTTCCTCGTCCATCCCTTTTCATTTGTGAGAATTGGGGAGGACATGTCTGAGATGCTTACTCACATTACATTCCTGTCCTGGACTCAAATCTCTTTAATTTTACATTATCCTGATAGCAGCTTTTCCTCTTGTCCCTTAAGCCCACTTCTCCTTACAACTTCTAAGAATTCCCCTCCCCTAATAATCTATATAATTTCCATTACATTATACATGTCAAATCTGTGTCTCTCCTCCCCCCCTCTCCCTAAGATATCATTAGATATCTTATATTCTCAAAGGCTACACTGGTTGCAAATTCTGGAGGTTACAATACATTTGGAGATCATCAGGTTGCGGTTGGTTGGCATATAATGACTAAGTCCCCAGCCCAACCTCCAAATTCTTAATTGGATTTTGTCATTTCCTTTGCCTCTTGAGTTGAAGAGCCAAACAGCCATCAAGCAATTGTTTGAAAGGAAATTATTTCAAAAGTACAAGTATTTTGTAGCCGAATGCCATAGCTGATGTAATGCTGAAGAAGGTGAGCTGACTCTTTTAACAGAAACCAAGGGCAGATCCTTATAAGACCTTGGTAGCTGAAGTGGAAAGAGGTGAAATGATTATTAATGGCTCCCACCAACTTGGCTGGCTTTCCATAAAACTTGGAAAACAATTTTCTTCCTTGAAATAACGACCTTAGCTGATTCTAGGCAGATGGTAATGCAATAAACTGGCCTTCCAAATGGTTTTGGAATAATGGTAATTTGTCAATTAAAGTTGGCATTAACAATAATAGCTTTTGCTCTTTAAATGAAGAAAATAACATTTTTTGATAATTTGGAACTTTAATATTACATTTTAAAATAGGTTTCAGAATAATAGACAAGAGCCTTTGGCTGAATTTACTGGTGATGTTTCTGGAGATTTAAATAATCTGATCTCAAATGCATGCTTTGTATCCACTAAAGGTATCTTATTAATGTCTTAAATACAGAATACAGATTACAAAAAAATGGAATAACAGAGTTGGAAGGGACCTTAGATTCTTTTAAGGCTTAGAAGTCTTCTAGTCAAATCCCCTACTCAAGTAACTTATAACTCTTCTTCCTTAAATCTATATTTGACTGAAATAAAATTAATTGTAATTAATTAAACTAATTAAAAACAGTTAATATGATTATTTCTCCTGTATTAAATACATTTCTCTCTGTGTCATATTAATCTATTTGTTCCCCAAATTTGTATACCGGTCTTCAAATTTCCCCAGTGGCTTATTTTTATTTATTTAAAAAAATAGTTATACTTCATATTTTTGTGGCAACTTCTAGAGTGATACTGAAGATTGCACTCAAGGCATATAGTGAGCCATATGGAGCCCTAGGGTCACAGGTTATCAATAGTTAAGTCTTACGTTAAGACTTTAGGTAAGATATTTAAACTTCCCTTTCCCTAGGTAGCATTTATAAATCTACATGCTGTTTATTGTCAAAGACAGATCTTTTTGAAATGATAAACAACAAAGCCTTTTTATTTCTCCATACATTGGGAAGGGGGTAGGAAGAATGTCTTTTCAATATTTTATCTCCACATAGTACGAAACCAGTAGAAAGGTTTTTAGTTGTAAGAAAGGATTGTAGTTTTTTCTGCTTCACTTCAAGATGAAAATAAGTGATGCTTGGCATAATCTCATTTTCAATTTGATGAAAACTAATGAGCAGACAATAAAGATATTTTGAATTGTTACAATCACCTTTGAAAAATTTACCAGTATTTATGCCCCACAAAGAAGTTTGTTTCTGGAACAGTATAATATTGACATAACCCTTGATTGAAAAAGGGCAAAAATAGAATTACTTCAGTACTAAACATCCTGTTCTTTTGAACTATTGAGTAACCACAGAAGACAACAGTGAGAACCAAATATTGGATTTGGAGGGTAGTTTTTTTTTTTTGGCCTGATTCTCTTTTTCAATCAGCTGCTTTTTTGTTATTATTTGTTTGCTTTACGCACAGTAGGGTAGCAACAATGAATGACGTCCCTGCATTGCAATCTGAAGTCAGTTAAAAATACACTAGTTTCTTAGATATTAAAAACATTCCTGCTGTGTCATATTATGGCGCCAGCATAAGTTAAAGTCAAGATTTTACATTGTCAAGAGGCGCTAGCTTCAGACAGTATTTCAACATGGATGTGTGCCAGCCAGCATAAATAGAGAACTTGCCCATAAACAATAACTTGAAAAGAATGTGAAGCATTTTTTTCTAAAATATTTGCAGAAAAGGAAGTTTGCTACAAGAAATTAAGTTCAAAGTATCATTGTCTGTTTAGGACTTCCCATTGATCTCTAACTATGAAGAAAGGTCATTTTAGTCCTTACTGGTATAATATGGCAACAGCAATCAAAAGGATAGAAATATTTTATATTTTACTTGTTAAAAATTCTGTACTCTCCTCTGAAATCAGGGACACTGCGATCATTTTCACATGTCAAACTTTGCACATTTCAAAATGTGCAAAGCCTCGTATGGCTCTTTGAGAGAACAGATGCCCTAAAGGTACAATTTGATCAATCTAGTCAATATGAAGTTGACTAGCCAAGTATAATGGCTTCCATTCAAAATATCATATAAAACAAATGCAATAGTAAGATTTTTTTTTTAAAAAATTAAGAACTCACTAACAAACAAAGTAATAAAATTTTAATCAAGCAAGGGTTAGATATTATTGCTTAAAAGGCGATAGCAACATAGATACTTAGATCAGCAATCACACAAATGGAATGATGTTACTCAAGAGTTCTATCTTAGCAGTCACCTTTCACCTCTCTGATGGCAGACTCATTTGGGGAAAAGTATCAGATAATAAACTTAATAGACTGTTATGGCTCAACAGCGGCTGGCTGAGCTGTTGGTAGAATCTGACAGTGATAAACACTATGGGACTGCCCTGGAGGCTGAGGAAGACTCTGGTGGGTGTTCGGAGTCAGAGCAGGGATTAGAGAGGCCTGTCAGCCACCAGGTAGTGTCTGAGTCAGAGAGCGGTGTGGAAGAACAGAGGGAGGCTGTCCCTGATGTATGTATGCGTAGGGCTTCGAGGAGGAGAGAGCAGCTTCAGAAGCAGAGAAGAAAATAATGATTGTTCCCTCCCAGAGAGTATATAGGTGGGGAGATGGGAGGGGAATTTTGCAGGAAGCAACTGTTTACTAATGTAGTCTTGTGGAAGGCTTTCGGACAATCTGTGAGTTGCTATCACTTGGTTTAATTAAGATAGCATTCTGGGCTCTCAGCTAGGGGTTGCTTATGTCTGCATTAGTTGTGGCATACAGCCAGGTATGTCTTCAGGTGTTTGAAGATCTGGAACACAACATAGACAGACATGCTGATGAAGAAAAAGCAGCAGCTGTCCTTGGTCACAAGTCTTTTATGACTTGGAAGAGACTGTTAACAAGTATGGATGCTTAAAAACCTTGAACATATATTTCCATTTATTCATCAAAACCACCTGAGTGTTTCAAACAATTACTTGATTTTCACCTGATTAAAAATGGTTATCAGCAATTCATTTATAACTTTCAGTTTAAGTTAGGAAACTGGCATAACTTTTTTTAAAAGACAGACCTCTTAAATATTTTAAAATAACAGAATTTAAATATTTTTTAAGTACTGCCCTTTTAAAAATGAATGAGAATTTGATTCTTACAGCATTTCCTGTTAATTTAAAATTTACTTGGTACCCTCAAGGCCTAATCATCACCATTTTTAGCTGTATCCTGATTGTGGAAGATCTTGTAGAACAGTTTAATTTTATATTTCTGTATTACCACATGCATAAGTAGCTTTCATATTGCTTTGATTATCCTTATACAAGAGAAAATAATCACCCGTATCTTTAAATTTTTACTTGGGTGCAGGGAAGATAGCAGGTGTTCAAAATCAGATGAAGGAAAAATAGCAGAGCTGGACAGGTCTATCCTCTTTGCAAAAGAATGTAAGATGCTGAGGACTAGAAATACAAAAACTTTCTCAAAGGAAGCAATATTATCTTATGTATCTCTTACTTGTGTGATACTGGTTTAACATATAACTGTCCAAAAATGGGATTGAGACAAACTCATTGTGATTATTTCCTTTCCCAATTTTTTTTGTTCTTCAGTATCAATAATCTATGACCAGAAACTGAATAAAATAAAAGTTGACCTTGATCCTGATTGTACTTGGTCCTTTTTCATGTACATGGCGGTTCTCCGGTATTGTTGGTTTATTTATTTTAGCAGATGAGGAGATCTTTGAGAAAGACTATGTTCAATTCCCCTACTGAGTTACCTTTGGTACATCTATTTCAGGGTTATCTATGTAGGTGACATAAACTGTTGAATTTTCATAGCCATTGGCAAGCAGTAGATTAGTATTAGTGGTTATGTCAGGGTTCCAAGTAACATCTCTGCAACAATCAAAACTCCAAGGCTGTATAGTATAGATGCGTCAAAGTATAGATCAGAGACATATATTGGCACATCTGAGGAAAATCCAAATCTGAATTCCCACGTTTTCCCCCACCCAAATTAAAATCAAAGTTTCTCCCCCCAAGGTGTCACATGTAATGTGGGAAAATCCAATCCCCTCCAGGGTGAACCGGTGTGTCACCCTCAAACGCTCGCTCCATAGGTGTTAGTGCAACGTCCTTGGTTCTCGCTGGAAAGAATGTTATTATGATATCACACCAAGCAACCATCTATCCTCCCTTTCCCCCTTCTACCATCTAGTATGGCAGCCCTAAAAGAGAAATGAAAGAGAAAAAAGAGGGGGAGGGAAATCCAAAAAGTTATTGAAGGCTGACAGGCTATTCATAAAGATTGCAGAAAGCTGATTCTGGTTTAAATAAATGCAAACAAAATATGGAGGTAAGATAACAGTTATTTTATTTCTTAATATATCTGAACTTCTTTTAAGAAAAACAAATGCCAGTGTAAACATGCACCATGTACATAGATAATACAAAAGTATTGCACATAAGAACATTTTTTAAAAACATATTCTATCTCATTCACTCAAGAGAATTATGGTCCACTGATGTACATGTGTGCAGCCAGTTCTGGATTATAAATCAATATTTAATATTTTTGCCAAAAACAATACTAGTTGTTTTGTTTACATAGATGGATGTTAATCAGTTGAGGCGAAACTGCTTTTACAGCTAGAACAGTCATCCTTTACATGGCATGTGAATACAGAGGAAACAACATGATAGTATTCTGTTCTTGACTATTTTTTCTCAATTCATAATTGATAAGTGTCTGATGAAATGAAAATCACAATAGGTTTAATGATGATCAAGTAGAGATTTTAGGCTAAGACAAAAATTACAAGGAATAATATAGCCTCTTTAGATGCAAATGTAGTTTTTGTATGTGTTTGTAACAAGACAATGCTAATATAATGCATCTGAAGAAAGCAGTGAAATTAGAATAAAAGTGAATGGTCTATCATTCTCTCCTTTCTAATACCTCCTTTATTCTCTCATTCTTTCTGACATTTACTTTTCTCTTCCTTGCCAGTCAACATAATATCAGAGAACAGAGTTTATTCTTAACAGAACTTTGAGCTCATCATTTGCAGAGGCCTTTTGAAATTAGATCAAAGGCCAGATGAAATTAGACCAAGGGCCAGAGGTTGCCTGTCCTTAGTTGAGTGATTACAGGCTTCCTCTATTTATTTTAAACAGCTTGTTTAAATATTCCTCTGCAAAGGTTCCTTGATTCCTACAAAGCCTCTGCTACTCTAAAATAATAGCAGCCTAGTCAATGGATAGGATTTTAGAAAAATAGGTGATAACACCTAGTTAACCTTGGCTGATCTGGAAAACTCAAACAAGGTCAGAACTGATAATACTTGGACCACCAGGAATCCAAAAATGGTGGGCTAAACTCAGAGAAACATCTAAGAATAATACAATGGCAACTAGAAACTGATCTTTTTCAAAACCTTCTTTAAAGAATGGATCAGCAGGTACATTGCCATCTAACTAATTTCTTGATTGCAGAAAAATATATAAAATGTTCAAAGAATTCTAGCAGAAAAAAGAGATAGGGCTTTTTCTCTGTGTTTACCTCGAGGACAACAGAAAATACATAATAGTTTTTGGTTTTTGTAGAACAAATAGGATTATTGGAGCAATGGAAACTAGGACATCTGATGTTAGACACAGCGTCCGTAAACCAATCCAAGAGAAGATAACAAGATGCTGAAAATATGAACATTTGTATAAGACTTAATGCAGAATTTTTCACACTTCGCACAAATACATTATTTTGCCAAAAACTACAGCTGCAAATATTCCAAAAACACAAATATATTTTGATTTTTTTTTCAAAGGAAAATACTTCAGTCCTATCATTATATAATCTATAGGCTGGAAATCATTTTGAAATTTGGCTCAATAAAAAAATATGATCTATAAAAAACAAGTAAGAATGTTCATGAATCTGCTCACTATACTGAAGTCATTCCATGGGAAAGATCACTCAGGCTTTTAAAAGTTGGTGGAGTCATTCTTATATGCATTAGAATTAATGTCACTGAACTGTCATTGTTATAGAACAGAAAAACATTCCTGTTGGAAGATATACAATTCTAAATAACCTGTACCTATAGGGAATAACAGGAGCAAAAACAGAGAAACACATTGGTTGTTTCAAAAAGGTTCTGAACAAAATTAATGAAGGTCCTTTCAATATTTGATCTGCTAGCCAGATGTCTCTTAGTGAGTTTAGGAATGATTTATTTAACTGTATATCTCCAAATGTTTAATTCTTCTGAATATTTGATCTGCTCAAAGCAAATGTTAACTGTATAATTTGTGAGTCACAGAACTTTTCTTGGAAAGGGTTGAAGAATTATTTTTATTTCTTGATCTGACTTAGTCTAAATGGAGTCTTTTCTATCAAATCAAATTTACCATTTGGTTTTTCTCTTGGCTTGCCTTTACAATCTATGACCTGGGCCCCCAGTTGGAGAGAACTGGATTATATTACTTGAATATAGTACAGATAATCTATACAAATTCAACACTTCTCATTTTTGCCTTCTGTTTTCTCCTTAGAATACCATACTTTTCCTTACTATCATGATATTGCAAACAAATTTAATCTGTTTTGTTCAAAATGTAGAGTTATTAAATAAATGGAAATTTCTATTTTATGCTTTTGTATTGAGGCTCATTTTCAAGCTCTGAAATTTTATAAATTTTTATAACACATTTAGTCCTACAAAGAAATATAAAAACTTTGTTTCTTTCCAAACATTTATAATTAGTATATGGAAAGCAAAGAATATATTCACTCTATTTACAGGTAAAATAGTGAAAACAAAATATTTCAGATCCTATTTTTGTAGGATGCCCAGTCTACAGAAGATAAATACTTGTGTGTCTTACTTTCAATAAGTATTTTGAAAGGCTAATTTTACTTTCTGGAGGTACTTTAATACTACCCATAATATTGCTTGCCTCCCTGAGCCAGTGTTTATAAAAGTTCCTATCCTTAGGGAGATGCCTCAACATTTTGCCAATATACAGTAGAGTTGAACACTGTATCTTGTTCATCTTTCATCCATTTAAGCGTTGTTGGCTTTCCATCTCTGCTCCATTTGGATTTATGAGTGCTTTTAATGTATCCAGTAATTTCACTAAGAATCAGTTTTGAAAAAGTGAAACAATTCCTTTTCATTAGTTTGTTTTGGATGGAAGGTTGCTCATCAGTTCTGAGACAGAAGTAGTAGTATTTTGTGTCATCTGTGTTCTGAATATGCAGAATATTGCATAGGTCCAATTATAGCTATTTGGCAATCTTGAGATCCAAATTAAGGTTCCTGGTAATGAACCCAAAACCTTGATCTGGACACTCATTTTCTATGTATCAGTAGTCTTGTCACTTGTTAGATGCACCTTTTCGGCCATGTCATCTCTAGGTGGCCTGGCTCTGTCAAAAAACCCACACTGGAACAAAACAATACAATATAAGTAAATTGGAAAAACCAATCATCCGATTACTATAACATCATATTTCCAAATTTCAGAGTGCCATTAAAACTTGACTGTGAGACTGAGTTCTAGGCCTCCCTTAGGTATAAAAGCTAGCTGGAGAACTTCAGGCCAGACTCTCTCAACCAACCCACTTCCCAAAGTTATTATGGACAAAATTGGAGGCAGAAGTATTAAGCAAGTTCATTGCCTTGAGTTGATGATAGAAAGTTGATAAAATATAACATTAACCAGCTTTACATCTCAATCTTGTGGATATCCTTTTAACAGTTACATCCAGACACATATAGTAATTGAAAATGATGTTAGTTTTACAGAATGATACCTACACAGAAAGATACTTTGGTACAAATATTTAAGGCTAGGGAGTTAGGCTGTCTACAGTTCTTCATTTTTCCAATGTGGAATGCTTATGAAAATATATTGCTTTATGAAGGATATAATGGTGAAAACTAAGTATTCAATATCAGAAAAAAACATATTTACAGATGTCAAGTCTGAAACTCATCATTACTGTGACCATGAATCATTCCAACAGGAAGATCAGAAAGTTAGTAAGTCTCTACTGAGTATTATTGGTGAACCGCTATTTCATACCAAGTTGTACTGTGACTGATCTGTTTTCCAACAATGTAAGCAAGGGGCAGATAAAAGCCTAATGTTGAACAAGAGTCAGTCTAAGTAATGGATTATCTGTCTAGATGAGTAACTCTGAGTAACTCAATCTAGGACACATGATGTAAAGAAATGGAATTCATTTTTTTTTAAAAAAAGAAATAGAGCTCTATTTGGCAGGTCATAAGTGGCACTTAATGCCAGGGATGAATAACGTGTGTCTCACTATGCATGGTAAATCTTACCCACTATGTCTTCTTGATATAAAATCATCTAATCACTCAGAATATCATCTAATCAATCATAAGTTTTTGATTACTGTCTAAGGAAACTGCATAACATTACATTTAGAATAATAGAGCACAAAAATCAAATTTGAATTTAATACAAAAAATCACTAAAATCTGTACTCAAGTTTTAAACTAAACTCATGACAGTCTGAAACTCTTTATTTTCTGTGTTAAAATATAGCCCTTTGTGAAAAAGTATTTTTTAAGACAAGCATAAATACAATCATGTATTTAGATTTAATATATGAGAGAGGTGATTATATATATATATATATATAT
>JAEANM010006121.1:0-18886 GCA_017656035.1 Myanophis thanlyinensis
ACTCGGGGCGGTGTACAGCAGGTAAAAATACATAGACAAAATTTAAAAACCAATTTAAAACAATTAAATGAGCTGATCTATTTAAAAAATTACAGTTAAAAATTAAGTTAAAATTAATTGTAAAATTTAAAATTAAACCAACAATTAAAATAACCCTGAGGTGTCAGGCCAGGCCATGCAGTTATGATGCTTTTATAGGAGTGATAATCATTCTGAATCCAAATATAAAGTTTTTTATAGTAGCGTACTTAACAATGTGTTTAAAAATCCTGTCATTCTTCAATATAAATATATAAATTTAACTAAATAAATAAAATCAATTTTTCTATGTCTTTTCAAAATTACTTTCTATAAATGTCTGAAGTTGTCAAAATTGCCCTTAAATTTATGAAAATGCATGAAAGAAAATATGTCTTCAGAAGCTCTCCTTTTGAGGGAAACAAGTTTCACTATGTATGCTTGTTCTATTCAGTTTTAATTGTTCAAAAAATCATTGTTCTTCTAAATCTAAAATGAAAGTTAAATTATCATTTTCCCAATAAGTTTTACTATTGCATTACACTTCCCATTCTTGTTATTTAATTCATCAGTTTGTGTTTTTAACTCTTTAAATTTAAAGAAAATGTTTCCAACCTTCCACTGCTTATGTATATGTAATATTAATGTCTTCTATTGCTTGCATTCAAGCTGTCATGAGACAACATAGGTCATAGGATCTATTCAAACCATTATGAAAGAGAGCTGAATTTGCACAGAACCACTGATTTTTCTCTGCAATGCAAAGCCATTAAGTGTGCTTTTAGAAACCCATCTTAGGCATTTAGCTTTGTGCCTATATCTGAAGCTTTGTTGCACATGCTTGAAACCTCTCTCACAAAGGATCAATATTGGCCATATGCCAGCAGTAAAATTCAAAAATACTCACCACCTGTTTGGTGAAAATCTGAGGGGGGGGCACACACACTTTGCTTCCATGCATGTGCGTGTGCACACCACCTCTGCTCATGCGCACATGCACACTGCTTCCATGCATGCATATGCACACGCCGCTTCCATGCATGTGCATGTCTCCACCATGCGGCAAGGCTTCTGTGCATATGCGCAGCTTCCACTGCACAGAAAAGGACAGCCTTTTCGACAGCCTTTTATGGCCTGCTGCTCCGCTCCCTCTGTGCTCTCTGGTACAGCGGTTGCTTCTCTGCACTGCTGCTCTTGCTGGGAGAACCAGACCAGTTTAGCAGCTGTGATTTTCTGCTTTTTGGTCCTTTAAATCTCACCCGGAAAGCTCTGAGGGTGGCACAGAGAAGCAGCAGCCATTTTGGATGCTGTTTCTCTCAAGCCACCCGCAGCACTTTTCCAATGCAATTTTAAAGGACCCAAAGCAGTGTACCATGGCTCCTAAATTGCACAAGAGTGCAAGACGCTTTCTCTCCACTGCCTGCTGCTTTTGCTGGGAGAGTGTGTTGTGCAATTTAGGAGCCATGAGCGATAGCTGCCACTGTAGACCATCTCAAAAGCTTCGGGATGATCTAAAATGGCAGCTACGGCTCAAGCTGCTAAATTGCACAGCATTCTCTCTCAGCAAGAGCAGCAGCAGTGAAGAGAAGCTGCCACTGCCCCAGAGCATGTCTGCAAGGCTCCCAGAAGAAGCTTCGCCACTGCAGCTCATTCCGGATGGATCTTCTTAAAGGTAAAAAGAACTGTCTGGACCCAAACTGCTTTGGCGGAGGCCTTGGGCAAGGCCGGAGCTGGAGAAACGCATTTCCCCTGACCTGGCCTCAGAGAACAGTGATCGGGCAGAGACCTCTGGACAAGACCAGCAGCCTTGGGGCAAGGCCAGAGCCGAGGAATGGCGCTTCCCCCGACCCAGCCTTGGAGGAGGGCAATCGGGCAGAGGTCTCTGAACAAGACCAGCAGCCTTGGGGTAAGGCCAGAACCAGGGAATAGTGCTTCTCCCAACTCAGCCTTAGTGAAGGGGGATCAAGCAAAAGTCTGGGGATGGGGTGGTAGCTAGCTTGCTAGGCTGTGTGGCCCGTGCCATGGAGCTGGCATGGCAGGCAAGACCAGGGACTGGGGGCTACCTAGGCCACACCATGTGGTGCATGCGATGGAGCTGCATGGCAGGCAAGGCCATCTGCACATTGTGATGGAGCTGCTGCAGAGTGGCAAGTACCCAAGTCTGGGGATGGGGGGATGGCTAGCTAGGCCATGACTTGCAGGCTTACTTACCCAGGCAGGCAGGCAGGCAGATCAGGGCTGCAGGCATCCCATGGGAACTGGGAAGGCAGGCAAGCTCTCTTCACTACAAGTGAGCACACAGTGTATAAGGCAGGGAGGTGCAAAAGATAAGTGACTGGGTGGGGCATTGTGCACAGGCGGGGGCTGGGGGTGAGTGCCGAGTGGTTGATCAGGCAAATGGGAGTGAGCCACAAGCCAGCGACCAGGTGGGTGGGAGTGGGGCCAGCCACAGCCATTTTTTCCGGTTCTCCAAACTAAGCAAAATTTCCACTACTGGTTCGGATGAATCAGGCTGAGCCGGCTGAATTTCACCCCTGCCATATGCTAGAAAATGCCCTTGCATCCACTTCTTTTTCCATTTTCTACACTATGAACCATACTAATTTGTCTAAAGAGCTATGTTCAACTTATATTGTTTTAACCATCTTAGGCATACAAAATTGCTATTGATTCTATGAAGATTCTCAGTCATCCAGGTCATGGTTGTCCACCATATACTGTATCAAAGTTGCTTGCCAGGTGATGCCTACTTTAATTTTTACCTTTATCTCAATATTTTATTGCTTCTCTTGGAAAATCTTAATATCTTGTGATGGTAATGGGTAAGGGTGATTAGAAAAAAGTTGAGAAAATTATGGGAATATCCGAGATGGCAAAGGAATCAATAGCTAGTCCCAAAGGTGCTTTTTCAAGAGACAGTGGAACTTTCTTGTTTTTCTTTGAAGAAATTTCTCTTCTCATCCAATAAGCTTCTTCAGCTCTGACAGGATAGTGGGAGATGGAAGGATTTATATTCCTTGCAGACAGTTGGTCCTTTGCATTCTTTTTAGAGAGTCACTGAGGCTACTCGGAGATTTTTCTGTGTCCTCAGGGTCACCTGAGTAGTGCAAATGGGTGTGGAGCCTTCTTGGTACAGTTGAAAAGACAGTGTTGTAGACTGGAGATAGATGATATCATAATTCTCCCCTCTGCTGAGAGAGGTTTGTTCAATATTAATGTAGATTGGACAGAGAGGACCAGTGGTTTGAAAGGGGGGGTGTCAAAGAGGCCATTTATGTCAAAATGTTTTTTGCATTCTCCCATTGTTTCTAGGCAACAGAACCAACATTGTGAAAGGTTAGGAACTGTAAAACCTCAGCATTTTTGAAAATCTAGTATTGGGAGTCACATTCAATCTTCCTTGGTGCAGAAATGAAACTTCAGATTTGGTAAGAGTTAGTTCTCCCTCCCCCCCCTCCCCCTCCCCCCAAATCTTGTTCTAAGGCATCAAGACCTTATCTTATTTCATTTTGGCTCTTTTATGGAAAAGAGAAAGTTTCCATGGCATGTCTGAAGAAATGTTGGAAAGCTTTATAGCCAGTTCCTTATTAGTGCATTAAGCACTTGGAACTCCTCCAGCCCCATTGGTAATATTTTTTCTGGCAATGGGGAAAGGATAAAGAGGCAAACAAACAGAAAGTATGCAGAAAGATGGCACAGTTGGCAAAGGAGGGTTGCTTAGGAGAATGAGAGAATAAGAAAATGAGAGAAAGAAGAGAGAGAGAGAGAGACAGACAGACAGACAGACAGACAGAGAGGAGGGGGTAGAGTGGTTGTCCTGAATGTCTTGGCTATTCTATGCCTGGAAAGTGGACCATTGAGCCTGGAGTTATGCAACCTAATCATGTGATGGATTAACATGTAAATAGATTCTTCTCCACAATGAAAATGTATCTTTTTCACTGGCCAGTGGAGGGTGAGAGGGAGTTACAGAGGCAATGGCAGAAAAACTCAGAGCTATGTTACATGCTTCAAAAGGTACAGCTCTTTCCCTAATATTCAGAGTTCTACTGCAATAATTGTTTAGTTAGCAGTGGAAGGGGTACCTTCTGGGGCAGCTTGGAGGGTCTGTTCTAGCTGCTGTAATAGTATTCCCTTTCTTAAACTTCTTCTGATCGTCAGACTAAACTGTTTTGAATATCTTTGGTTCTCTATTAAATACAGGTTTTCCACTTTCATTAATGCAATGATTTACTTTTTTTGCTGTGTTTATATGCCCTTTGTCAAAGGCTTATTTTCTGGTTTTCTCCCTTATCTTCCTTTGGATATGCATATTTGAAGATTGATGGTTGCCTTATAATACATGATTTGTTACTATTGACATCATATATAAAAAATGGACACAGCTTTGCACATTGTGGCTGCTGCCTTGTCCTTTTCTACCATCCGTTACAGACATCTTTTGGAAATCTGCAGCTTTGGTTCTTCATTTGTGTTGCATAAGTACTCAAACTTGGCATTCCCCAACCCCAGCCAGTACCCAGCCTCCTGCTTCCTCTCTACAAAGTAATTATGTATCAGGCCATGCAGCATGAAACACAATTCATGGACAGTGAACAGAAGCATTTCTAGGACCCAGGAATTTCACAGGAAAGAATGCTATGATCCTAAGAGTTCTTCAGGACGCAGGACAGTTAGTTAATCAAGTTATCTTAACCTTGTAAATAGCAGTATGTTATCCTGAGCATACCATTGAGAGATGATACTGCAGCTCTCACCTTACAAACCATGGAAATGCAACTGAGCGTGTTTCCAGACTAGCAACTCCAATTCAGCAACTCAGAAGGACCTTGTTCAGTTAATCCAATATTTTTCTTCCCTTTTCTTGAAAAGAAGAAAAAGTGAATGCATAGTCATTGTGCAAATCTTATAACATTCTGTTCAGAATGCAAGTTAACAACAGGCACCGCAAAGGATAATCCAGGGGTTATCCAGGGAGCCCACAGCTGGATGGAATGTGAACATCAGTCTCTTTCCAACATCAGTGTTATACTAGGGTTTGAGATGATGGTGATGATGATGATGATATCCCTTCAGTCAACTCTTGGTGATTGGTTCTTGGCTGGGTCTCTCCACCTCTTCTGATCTTGCATTACTTCTTTGAGTTTTTCTATGCCCTACCTAGTGTCAATTTTGATGGTGTTCAGCCACTGTGTTCTTTGATGGCTTGGTTTCCTTTTGCCGCTAACTCAGGGAATTCCACTGCATGACATGGTCAAAGTAAGTGAGATACAGTTTCATGATTTTGCCTTCTAGTGACAGGTCTGGTGTTATGTGCTCCAGTACTTGCTTGTTAGTCACCTATTTCATAATTCCTGTTAACTCATGCTCATTTTTCTTCTCCTTCATCTGTTGCTTTGACTTGCTGCTGGTTATGAGATACAACAGGGAGTAAAATGCCCAAGGAAAGCAGAATTAAGGCAAAATAAGGATAGTTTGTATTGTCATTTTATTTTTTTGAGTAGATTGCTTGGACAGAGAGAAACTGACAAAGTCAATGGCTGTTTTAGTGGGAAGAATTTGAGGCATACTGGAAGGTAATGATGTACAAAACATTCCTTTAAATTATTTTAGACTTCTGTAAGTCAGAATTGGGAAGGCTATGGGTTTGTCCCTCCAACCATTTAGTAATTTTTTTTAAAATGAATGTCAGGGCTTGAAGAACTTGGAACATTAGTTAAGCTTTTTTATTCATTTTTATTGTATAGCATGTGAAACGTATTTCCAAAGATCCAGTAGAATAGTAACTTCTAGTGGATGGACCAATTCTATCCTCTTCATCCAACATTTTCACTGGAGAAAGATAATGATATAAAGATAAGATATATGCTATCCCAAGCAGGGACATCTACAGGGTAGGAATCAAAAAAGTCACCATGGCAGATATGATTACATGTATATATATATATATAAAAAAGGGTAGGACTTTGTGCCCTTGTGCCCCATATCCTGATTATTTTGATATCCTACACCACACTTATAGATGCCCTTGACCTGAAATTTTGGATTCTTTGGCACATAACAACCTTGATTTTAAATTATGCAGTCTTTTCTCATTTAAACACATTCCTTTCTTTTAGTTACAGATGATTCCATTCACATTGCTGGTCCGTTCCTCAGTCTCCTCTTTGTCCAGTTCAGTCATGCTTTTGGCAGCAATGAAGTTTCTTAAATTTCCCAGTGCTAGTGCAGCTGCATCAACAAATCTTCAGGCATTCATTCTTCATACCTCAAGGTGACACTTCTTGCCTTGAATTGGTCTGAGAGAGATCTGAACTGCATGAGACTTCTGGTTTCAACTCATCATGTTTTACATTGCTTTAAACATTTTGCCACCTTTACCCAGTTAACCTAGGTCCAGAAATTGAACCACATTGTCTGGGCAATAAATACGTTTCTAGAACTTGCCCAAGCTTATTAGCTGAAGCAAAGGCAAGGCAACAGCAGGCTGTCCTGGGAAAACGTATTTCCTGCCTTAGGAATGATTTGCACAACAATGCAATTTTCACAATATATTTCATCTTCCTTCAATGTAGACTAAAGTGATCTCTCAATCTGGGAATCATTATCACTCCTGTAGTGGAAAATGGAAATTGCACAGGACTAGACATACCATCTCACACGATGATGGTTGTGGGATGTTTGCACGGGTTAGGGAAATGACAGCAACCATCCTCTCCTCATATATTGAAGCATGACACTTTTTCAAACCTATCCACATTCAGAACTTTTTAATGTATTTTTAGGTAATACCTACAAAGTCATATCCAGAGAACAGAAGGCAGTGGTTCTCTTGCTGTCCCCAGAAGATATCCTTAGATAAATTTAAAATATTTCCAAACAGCTGCAAACATGGAGGTACAGGTATATTGTGTTGGAAAAATTACTGTCTCCCATAGATAGCTACCTACTGATAGGATCACTGTTGGAAGGAGTGGGAAGAAAAGTCTCTGCCGAAATTTATTTTTATTTTTAAAAATTCTGACTTAAAGAATATTTTTTAAGCTAAATAATATAGGAAGCCCTGCACAGATACTGCAAAGAAATCATTCTACATGCATTTAATCATTAATATGCTTTTAGGGAAAGTGTTTTGCTGAAGGGTATGTGCAGGGTTTTAGACACATTTATACATTTTTATACACATTTATACAACTTCTACTAATTTTTTTTTACAGATCTAGAGAAACAGGGAAAGAGAAATAGCACTAAGGTGCTAAGACAATTTTTTCCCCTTACCGCCTATTGCTCAGCCTTAGCAACAACATCAGCCTCTTAGCATATGGCTTAGCATAAACTTGCCAGATTAAAATGCAGTTGGCTAATTTTGGGGTTTCTTGTTTGGATCCAGAAAATAGGGTTAATTCAGTTCACCATGAACTAATGTGTTCTGTGCACACAGTCAATAAACATAATTAAATAAACCTCCCACTTGAATAGAGAGAGAAATTTTCCACTACATATCATCACAGAAATAAAATATCTTGAATTCAGCATAAATGTGTATAAAACTGTAACCTTAAATTTGTCTTTGAAGTCTAATTCAATTGCCACGACTTCCATGAATTGATCTACATTGTGCTGGTAGCCAGCACTTCAATTCAATGTAAATTGTGAATAACCCTTGACAGATCTTTGGTTTCTTACATATGATTTCATGAAAATTTAACTTAAAAAAAGATTATAGTGCCCCCAATATTGCAGAAAATCAGACAAACTTGTATATGCCTAAATTAGAAGATCTTTTGATTTACCTACTTGTTCAAGAAGATGAACAACAAATGCATAAAAGTTTTCATTTTAATCTATGTTCCCTATGGTTTGTGATGGCATTCAAGCCACTGAAGTTAACCATGGTTAATGTGAACAAGCCAACTTCAAACCATGGTTTATTACCATCGTTAGAATGGTTAATCACAATTGGTGTGACATATTAAATTATGTCTCCCTATAACAGAATCAAGCGCTTTTATTTTCTTTCTGGATGAACTAGATGAGGACATGTCTTTCCCTGTCTTCATGCGGATGCATCAATGCACATGCAAGCGAACAAGCTGAACTAACTATGACTCTTCTGCATCATGCAAACCCATTACATTTAACCTAACAGGAATTCTGATTTATTAGTTTCGATTTATATATTTACCTAACCTGTATGTTCTTAATGGGGATAGCTGAGCAGGAATCTGTCAAAGCATTATTGGAGTCAGAACCATATCTTGTATCTTTTTCCTTCTTTCTGCTTTCATTTTGTCCTTCCAATGAATAAATCAGCAGATCATGGCTTTACATAAAATATGTGTGCTTGGTATATCTGTCTTTTTAGATTCCCCTTATTTATTTATAAAGAAACCTGCATTTCTGTGTTATGGTGTACCACCTGTTCACATTTGTTATGGAAAGAACAAAATGCTCTTCCTAATATTGTATATGCAAAGCATGAGCTGTGAGTAGGTAGTGTTTCTTGCTATTACCTGTGCCAGCTAAGGCACACAATAGAAGTATTACCTTGACCTTTTAAGTACTGTCAAAAGTATGGTAGTTTCAACAAGATCATTTCAGGAGTTTGATGTACGTGGCCTCAATGACATTTCCATGCACAGAATTTTTGGCTTAGTTTTTCCAGTTTTTCCTTCTTCATAAATGTTCCTTCAGAGAGAAAAGATAACAAAAGTGTTGGGAGAACCATGGGGATTATAAATCATAGAAAACAACTTGTTGTAAAAGTTTATAAATAAGACTAAGTAATTACTATACATTTAAATAAAAAAATTATCTGGAAACTCCCATGTGTCAAACTAATACAGAACACAGATTCAACCGTCTGTGAAATTCCAAAGCATTTGATCTGCAACATGACCAGCAGGGGTGGCTTTACATGCTCACTTACCAGGTTTCCTTCTTCAAGTTGTTTTTTGAAGATTAAAAATAAATAGTTTTAATTTGAAAAACAGGCATGTCTTCCAGAATTTTCTTTGCTTCCCAAAATAACCATGGCTATCATCTGGTTAGAAAAAGGATAAAAGTGGGTGAGTGAAAGATTCTCAAGAAGGAGAGCCAAAGCAAGTACTAAATAACATGCTAGCAACTGGTGCTTGGTAATCAAATAGGTGCCTTAGAGCAACATTTCTCAGTCTTGTCAATTTTAAGATGTGTGGACTTCCAGAATTTGGGAAGTTGAAGTCTACACATCTTAAAATTATCAGGGATGAGAAATACTGCTCAGCTGGAACCATTTTATTATGGTGCAAATTCCTCTTAAGACCATCTCCTCCAGCAACAATTTTGCAGAATATCTTCAGCCCAAATTATTGGAAACCAAGAATCAAACAATTATTTACCAGCATGGGCACTCTTTAAATTAAGGAACAGCATATTTCTGAGCACATGCCAAGTGCTGTTCAAGAATCAGTTTTTAGCACCAGAAGTGATTCAAGAGAGCATTTCACTCCCAGAACAAAAGAACAAAAGAGAGAGAGAGAGAGACTTTGGGTTGTGGCTGCTTTTGTACACCAGAAGCCAGAAACCAATGGATTTGCACATATCCCAGAGATTTATCATTAGAACTTAAGCTGTCTTTTCTCCAGAATTCTCCAGAATTCAGCTTTACAGGTTAAATCAAATCAAATTTTATTCATCACATGCATAGTCATACATGGTATGAAATGCAGGTAAATATGAAGTTGCAGTAAGAAAGCAAAAAATAAAAACTGGAAAGTAGTTAAATTTATCAATGTTTTATGCTCCTTTGGCCATAATTTTAAAAATGTTTGACTTCTAGTTTCTTTAAAAGTAGCCATGCAATGAGTATTATTAAATGTTTGTTAGGGGTTCTTATGACGTCTTCCTCTCGCCCATCTATGTAGTGAAATATTAGTTACTGGTTTTTTTCTTCAGTGGGCTTCCCATTGCTTTTTTCCCATCCCATCCTG
Source organism: Myanophis thanlyinensis (assembly GCA_017656035.1). Classification (NCBI taxonomy): domain Eukaryota; kingdom Metazoa; phylum Chordata; class Lepidosauria; order Squamata; family Homalopsidae; genus Myanophis; species Myanophis thanlyinensis. Next base: position 9,990 of record JAEANM010006121.1, read on the forward strand.
TCCTTTCCTATACTACTTCACTCAGAATTATCTTGATGGGCAAACAAAATAAGTTTTATAAATAATAATAATAATCCTTGCATCACTGGTTCTAGGTACATGGAGGCTAGCATATTGAAAGTAATCCAAGGTCTCATAGATGTCCCACCAAGTGTATATGCTCTGCTTGAAAGATGCATAGAACTGGAGTAACTTGGAAGATAGGGGAGTTTGGCAGACCACTTCAAAGTGGGGGCTTTAAAGATATACTGTACAGGCTATTTAAAGCCACATGCAGAATTGAGTTCCAGATCTCTAGAGTAATGGCAAAAGACTCATGGCACAATCCATGAAACAAGATATGGGAAGCAGACATGGGAATCATCCAGTTGTTAAAGCTTATACAACCACAGAATTTGAATATGCTTGAAGGACTTGGTTGGGCTATGCTGTCCCCCCCAACCCCCTCTGGCATGGGACATGAAGGTCTGGCTGACTCCCATTACAAAGGCTGAGTGCTAGGATTGCTGCTAGAGCTATATTTTCTCTTTGACTAATTGTATTACTTTTTTTGCAATTTGTATGCTTTTACCGATAGGCTGTTCTACAAATTCCCAGGACATTGTTCAGTTTTGGTGTAAATTTATATTTGAATGATGATATTCTTCTTGGCATTGTGAGCTACTTAGGGCATGAACTGGAAAAGCAGCAAAAATTGAGCAAACAAAATGCATTTTTAAAGGAGTGTTTGACATTTTAGATGGAGACTCATTTGTTTAAACAGACCTTTCACACTTAGCATCAATAGAAGCTGGGGTGGAAGCGCATTGACCATGACTAGAATAATCTTGCTAAATAATCCTGGAAATGATGCAGTAAATCCTCTTTCATCCAAAATAGAAACTTCCATGTGTATTTAAAGTGCAATTACTTCTACTGTATTCACATTTACTCACGCTAGTGGCAGAAGATTATAAGAGCCCTGCCCTTGCGGTTATGAATGGAAGACATCTGCTTTGGAAAGTGAGGTGGAAATTCCACTCCATCTTTCTTGAATGGTTGTGAAAAATTGAAATGCTATCTTCTGTTATTGTGAACAAATTTCTAGGAAAGAAAGAAAAAACATTTTCTTCTCTTAAGGGAAATGGACTGGGTTAGTTTTAGAAGAAAGATTATCTGAAATTTTGACTTTGCTGTTGAAATGTTTTGAAAAAGGCAGGAAGACACAGATCTGTGATGAACAAATAGGAACTTCTTGAATGTTGAGATTGCTATATGTGGTAATTTAGGTTAAATTCAATATTGAAAGCTATTTGATTTATCTATTACAGAGACCAGCAACAAATCTGCTTTCCAAAGAACAATCACCTAATAAGAAACTACAACTAATTTCTTACTCTGTGCCAACAATGCATGTAGAATGCAGTTGATAGCATATTTATAATTGCATTATGAACTGCAAATTCTTTGCACTGCATTGATATTTTTAAAGACAGAAATGTAAACTTTTAAAGTAAATCCTTCTCAATCGCTGTGTTTTCCACCATTGTACCATTCTCAATATAACACTCTAGCCTGGTTAATGTATCTTCCTATGTAAATGCCTGGAATGGATTGCCCTATTCCTAAGATTGACTGTCACCATGTGTTTCATAACTACTAAAATACTCTGGCACTTAGCTAAGCTTGGACACTACCTGATTCAATGAGATCCCAGAATTCCTCTTCAGGTATTAGCCATCCATAGCATCTTCTGCTGGATGACAAAATGTCAGTAATTTAGTTTGAGAACTGGAAAAATCAGCAGTCTTTTTATCATGCTCTTTCCTTGTGAATCCACAACCCTTGTAGCTTAGCCTTGCTGGGAAATCATACATTTATTTTGAACTTAATTGAGCTGCTGCCAAGTGAGATTCAGCCATGTTTCTCATAAGAATAGAACATGTTGTGTTGCATCAAAAAATATGAGAGAGACTATTTTCAAAATGAGTGTTTGAAATGTGTAAAGAGCTATGCTGTGATCTATGCTGTGATCCAGGAATTAGCCTGGCTCTGCTTTTCAGCTACTCACCAAAGTTTTCTCTTCCATTTGGCTCAGAGGTGAAATTCAGTGGTTCTAGCAGGTTTGCTAGAACCAGTAGTAAATTTTCTAATCAGTTTGGAGAACCGGTTGTTAGAAGAAATCTCCTTTTGTTTTTTTCCACTTTACAGGGTTAATCCTGTAAGGAAGGCAGGAAAGAAACATTCTGGTGTTGTTTCCAGCCTAATCTTTATTGCCCCACTTACAGAAACTCCCCACCCAGTCACATGACCCTCCCAGCCACGCCCACCAAGCCACACCCACAGAACCGGTAGTAAAAAAAATTTGAATTCCACCACTGATTTGGCTTGATAACTAATAGAAAGTCACTGCAGTTACAAAGGTAAAGAAGTATGAAGCCAATATGAGAAGAGAACATGAGGGAATGGCTCTGAAACTTTGACTACCAGTTGTTCTGCACTGCCCCATTGTCAAAAAGACTATTTTGTGTGGGAGGCCTGGACTAAGAGACCACCTATTCCTTGCCTGAGGGCTTTCTGGGAATCTTCAGCTGGTATTTTTCCTCTGCAGCAAATGGATTTGAAATTAAAATTAGCTAAAATTGCTTATCAATCTCCACCAAATCTCTGCCTTTGACTTAATCAGGACAGGCAGCTATCCAAAGTGTAAAGTATGAGGTGAGTCTAGCGGTCAGATGTAATGACCCCAAGGGTGATGCAGCTGCCGGACATTTGAAGGGAACAAGTTTTCTGAGCCAAAAAGGTTCTTGGAGAAATGGAGGAGCTTATATCAAATACTGAAATATTCATAGGGTACTAAAACAAGTGGAGTGGCTGGCTGGCTAGCTAGCTTCTTTCTTATGGGTATGTCAATATGACTGGAGACAGTCTTAATCCAATATTCAGAGAGCACCTCTCCCTGCTGTCACTTTGGGCTCAGGGTTCTTTATGAAATGCTCTGTCTATCCTTTCCCCTCTCCCTCCATTAGCCAAAGCAGGTACCAAGAGTCTATTGAGACTGGGGCTGAGGGAGAAAGAACGGGAGACTTAATGGAGGAGTTTGGGGTAAATTGCATCCATGGTGGTGGTGGTTGGAATCCTGAGAGTGGAGAAAATTCTTTTTTTTTTTTAACTTTAATCAAGTAGGCCAACTACATGAATTCTGTTCTCGAAATATTATATCCATGATTTGATATTATAATGGCATGAAGCAGAAAGCACCAGCCTGAGGATGGCGAGTGGAATAATTGCCGTAATGTCGCAAAGATATTCTCAATCTTACAGAGGAAAAGACCCGAACACACCTAGACCTGCCTAAATCACTTATCACACAACCTGTGTCTGTGGAGAAATAAAATAAGAATTTAGACTTGTTTATGTGTCTTTTTATAGTTTCATTTTATACATACAGTATAGTCTTTTCATATTATTGTGTATCTCTATCATTATGTATTGTGTATGCACATTTGTATGGAATTTTACTGCTGCTGTGCTGTCAGTGATTTCATTGCTTATAAAATCTATGCCTTTAGTTCTGCCATTGATTGAAGGAGATATGGTGTCTGGTTTGGCACAGCAACTAAACAGGACAGATATAGACTCCAACAGAGTCTGCAGTAAAAACCATTGTAACCAGTCTGTCTTTCATTGAAGACCTGTATATTATGCAAGTCAGAATGAGGGCTAAGAAAACATCTACAGACTCCTCACCTCCTGGACATAAACTTCTCCCCTCAAGATGCCAGTATAGGGCATTGCATGCCAAAGCAACTAGACACAGGGACATTTTTTTCCTTGTATCCTCATTCTGCTAAATACTTACTCCTCACAATGTTGTTTTATGTCTAAGTATATTTACCCATGTTGTATGGCTTAGTGTCGTTATTATCCTTCTCATCTTCTCTATTATATCCTCTTATTGGTATCATTATTATGATTATTGTTTCTCTGTTGTTTTGCAGGTACACTGAGAGCTTCTGCACCAGAGACAAATTCCTTGTGTGGCCAAATAAAGTATTCCATTCCATTCTGTTCTCTCTTTTTCTTCTTTCTGCAATAAAGTACAAAGTCGGCTTGTAAAAATAATAACTAGAGATCTGGCACATATAGCAAAGATGCTGGGTTACATGTTGCAGAATGAGTATCAAGTTGTCTTTAGACATTTAATGAGACCCATATTTCCTTTTTTAATTATTTTGTATCCTTAACGGTTGTCAAGCAATTTTGGATCTCTCCTGGTACATACACATGCTTATAAATCAATCCATATGTCATGTAGCAACAGCACTTAACACTTAGACTTATATACCACTTCACAGTGGTATATACATAATGTGACAACATACAGCACAACTTTCTCAAAAGTTGGAATGGTCTCTAAGGGCAAGACAATGCAACCTATAGGTCTCTATGCTGAAAGAGAACAAGACCAGACTGAAACATAGTTCTTAACCATGCTGTAGCTTGTTTGGTTTTCATTTAATATGTTATGTGTTGTACTATGTGTACGTATTTTAGCAAACTATGCTCAGTGAAATGGATGAATGTTTCCACTGAACTACAATACCCCAAAATCTTCTTGTATATCATTTTCTGCATGTAATACTCTCTGAATCAATTCTTCTATTCTGTGCCCTAAGCCACCTTCCTCAGGTCTATTTCACTGTTCATCCCAACCTTGGGTTCTCTTGATGGTGTTTTCCAACAGGCCCCAAGACTCTAAATTTGTCTCTGGTGTTTAGAACAAGACAGGTCCATCAAATCCAAAGCAGGTTATAAGCTTTTTCCAGTTTCTATTTTTTTTTCTGGCAAAACTAAAGTATGAATAAAAACGTGCACCCATTTTTGTTTGCATATCTTTTAACATACACACAAGAATAACAAAGGTTGAGGGCCTTTTAGGCCCCTAAATCCAAATCTCTGTTCTATGCAGGAATTCAAATTGAAGCATCCTGAACAGATGGCTGTCCGGCCTCCACTTGAAGTCATCAGTAAAAAGAAGTGCTTCATCATTCTGGTTCCACTGTCAAAATATCTTTCCTTGCTTAAGAGTCCCTCCTTCCAATATTAAATTGAATTTTGTCTTTCTGTAATTTAAATCTATTATATTGTGTTGTGCACTCTGGAGTAAGAAAGATCTCAAGGCAAACTTGCCTAGTATCTTTAACTTTTCTTCCAAAGATTTAATTTGTTATGTTTGGAATCATCCTCATTGCCTTTGTCCAACCCTTTCCCAATTTTGTCAAATCCTTTCTAAAATGACAGAACAGGATACTTGGATGGGGCCTGATCAAAGCAGATCAAAATAAAACAGTTATATTCTATGGTTTAGAAACTGTGCCTCTGTTAATTAGGGGGTGAAACTAATCTCACGGTCATGTTCCACTGCAGCTCAGATTCAGTTTGCTCTTAACTCTTGTCCCAAGATCTTTCCCCACAAAGACCATCAGTGAGCCAGGTATCTCCCATCATATACTTGTTCATTTGATTTTGATTTCCTAACAAGGAACTGTGTCCGTATCAGTATGTCATGGTGTACTTTGTGAAATGTGTAACTAAAATCAAGATAATTATTTCTATAACTTTCTCATAATCTGTTAAGGCTGTTAACAAATCATAAAATGAGATATGTTTATTCTGGCAAGATTTTCTATTGAGAAATCCATCCTGACTGCTGGTAATTTCCATATTGTTTTCAAACAGTTACAGATTTATTCTTTTATGATCTTCTGTAGAATCTTCCCAGGTACTGAAGTCAGACTGACCAGTCTGTAGTTACTAGAGAATTAAAATTATCTTTGCTGATGCCCAAGATACATGTTTTACTACTCTCGGCCTCTCTTAAAGTCTCTTAAACTACATGGTCACTTCCCCCCAGTGTTCCTGCTATGTCCATTTCCTCAATTAAGCCTTCCCTGTTTGTTAGTATCAAAGATAGCTGGTCCTCTGTGCCCATCTCCTAAGGACTGGGGGCACAGCAAAATAAGTCAGAAATTTCTTGATCTAGAGTGAAAACTTTGCCCATCCAGTAGATGTCAGGATAATTAAATCTCTCAACACTATGGCTTTATGCCTCTTTTAAATACCTGCAATTTGTTTTGGGAAGAATGCTTCTTCCTTGACTGGCAAAAGGCAACATGACCGAGAGTATTGCTTCTTCCACTTACTTTAATCTAGATGTGCTCTATAGCAATGCTGAGCTAATTCACTTGGATGTTTGAATAGGAATGGCTAATTTTAATGTATGGTGTGAATCCCCCTCTTTTGCATTGTCTCCATTTCTTTGAACAAATTGTATCTTTTTATCACTTGATTCCAACAATGATTCATCCCAACAAGACTCTCTTCCATTCATTCAGGATGAGTGAAAATACTATTTGGGCCTCATGACCTAAAATATATTTTGCACAGTTCACAATATACTACTTCTATCCGATATGTGCAAGTATGTTTTGATTAAGGTGTGAGTTGAGAAGATGTGAAGAGGTAAGGTAAAAGGTAAATTTGTGCTGATGGAATGAATTCTGATTCATAGATAGATCCTACTCTCCCCCTTCCACTTTCCTCAAGGGTAAGCTGTAAGCTTTCTCTTCTTTAAAAATGAATTGGTTATATTATCGTTGCATTGGTATAAGATGGAAAGAAAGTTAAAGCAGAATAGGTGAGGCGTAGGAATAGTGCCAACAGGTATAATTTTGCCAGAAAGAAGCTAGAATGGCTTTTGCAGAATAATTCCATTCTTTCTTATTTTGATCTTTTTATTGTGAAAAAAAATTCCTCTTTATTATAAGAAAGAGACAAATGGCTCATGCAAAATGAGTGACATCTAATACATATTGTGGTTTCTATTCCTTTGCCTTCAACTACAATGAGACATTGCTATTTTAAAAGGACATCTGCAGAAACCTTTATCTGCTATATTCTGTTTTGGTAACTAACTAAACTTGCTGTACGCAGTAAGAATTAATGTTTGATCTGAATGTTTCAATTTTTAAGTTTTTTCCGTGAGCTCTCTAACAGAAAGATGAATATCTTAATGGGTAGAGACAGGAATTATACTTGGCTTTCCTCTTCTGCTGGTTTAAATAACTTTTGCTTAAAGATTCCATTTGCTATGAGTCACCAAGTTCTTCCCACTGTCTTTACTAGTTCTACCACCACACTAAAGGGAACTTCCACTTTAAGAATAAATTTATCTGATGATAAGTTTAAAACTTAAGATATTATTTGATGTAGAAAATTAAGGAAGATTTAGTTTCCAGTGCTATCTTAACTTACTTTGGAAGAGGAATGCTCTGCTTAAAAGCTCATGATCTAATATGATAGAAAGACCATCTGAATTTCTATTTCTAGTATTAGTGTTAAGAATGCATGAAAAAAGAACAAACCAACTAAAATCCTAGAGAAATAACAATTCTATTTTACTTATAATTGCAGGGTAGGGTGTAGGAATATACCACTTGTACCCCAAAGCCTCAGATGTGGCTCACACAATATTAATTTTCTGGCTCACAAAATAATTTTATGAAATTATTACATAAATCATATTAACAATATATACTTTGTTCATATTTAATTTAAAACAAATCCAAGTGCCTTTGTCCTGGCTCCACCCTCACTTTTGGAAAGTGGCTAGGATGCTGCACAATGGCCAAACATAACTCTTGGCCCCAAAAGACTGCACATCTTTGATACAGAGGGAACGTCTTCCAGTTAATCACTTTAAATCAGGCATCTGTGATGCTTTATGGAGAACTATGAGCTGTTTTGTGGGAGGAGACTTGTTTTAAAAGTATTAGAAGTTTATAGGAGTCACTTTGTCTGTTCAATAGGACTTTGTGGTGCCAGAAATGCCTAAGCATTTTATGAAGCAGGAACATCCTGAAACAGTTAGGTATATATTGCCTAACTTTTGTGCACTCCCTAGAAGAATAAAATAATTTGAATCAAGTTTGGAATACAAATTCATTTCTCCTTTCTCAAAAGCAGCTCAGATGCCCTGGGAACAATGAGTATGAGGAAGGCAATCTTTAAGTGCAGTCAACTTTACTAATGGAACTTAGAAGGTACTGATTGCTTCTACTCTGCCCGATATTTTGTGGGTTGGAGGATTAAAAGACCGATCTTTTAATATTTTTAATAATTGCCAGCCCCTACTGTGAAAACAAATCACATTAGGATTACTGTAAAAAAGAAAATTCTAGCCACCTAGCTCATCCATAATGAAAAAAAAAATCTGTAGCTTTCGACTTTTCCTGATTCCACAGTCTTGGTAAGTGTTCTTTTACTAGTATGGTTATCCTTGGAGTCTTGCTTTTATTCAGGAGCTACAAGATTGGGTAATGGTCAACAGCAATAAACTTAAGGAACAGGAGGTTAAACTGTAACCAGAACTGTTATTTAGGAAAGCATCTTAACTTGATTCTCCCTTGTTCTTTTGAACATAAAGGAATGAGGGGTGTGTGTGTGTTGGTCTCTGTTGTCTAAGTAATGGAACCTGAATATTTCCAACAAGATCTTCCTTACTCTTTATACAATCTACAAAAAAATAATAATCGCAAGCTGTCAACATGTTAACAAAATGTAAAATCAAGTTAAATTTCCATCTTCATTTGCTTTTGGGAAGACCATCATGGTAAGGACAGGTCTTTTTCAGGAGAAAAGATGTTATATAACAAAATAGTCTTGGAGATCTTTCTCCTTCCTCCTCTCCCATTTTTTTGGGGGGTGGGTGGGGAAGCAGGTTCCTTCAGAAATTATAGCATCACAAAAGGGATGGCTTACAAACAGTTTTATTTATTTATTTATTTATTTATTTATTTGATTTATATACCGCCCCCTCTCCCTAGGGACTCGGGGCGGTGTACAGCCAATAAAAC
>JAEANM010006122.1:0-18883 GCA_017656035.1 Myanophis thanlyinensis
TATATATCCAAGTATTTCATAGGAGACAAAAGTCCATAAGAATCCAGACGGCAGGAAAATGCAGGAGCAGAAAAGTTTTAGCCTAGAAAAAAAAAATCATTCAATCAGTGCATAGGAAAAAAAAAATAACCCTGCAAGATTGTTACACATATTCTGTTTTGCATGATTTTCATTCACTGTAATTCCAGAGTAATTTTTAAAGTGAAATATATTGTATATACTCTTGTCTTCCTATATTCTACATTATATTTATTGGATTTTGTTCGCAACTTTTAAATTATTTTAAAATAATAATTCACAGGCAGGTTTTGAGCAAAATCTGGAAAACTGGAATTTCAAGGATAATTTTGTTTCATCCTACATAGTTTTGGAAATTGAGATTAATTAAGTCCAACACCTATAGATGAGACTAGCTTAGACAACAGGCATGAAAACAAAATTGGACGCACATCTATCTTCAGTTGATCCTGGCATAATACTGCATCCTCTTTGGAACATAAAGCATTTGATATGAAACTACTGCTGGTTGCCGGAAAGCTTATAATGTAAGGTTTATTGGAAATATTTTCACAGATGATGCATGCGTGAAATATATGAGTGGACTATTTTTTCTCTCCAAGCACAATGCAACCATAATTTTTTAAATGTATTTTTTTAGAGAATTTCCTTGAGAGAAAACAAATGGCAAGAGTTAAGATCTCCTTGTCTCACACTAATCATCTGTTTCAAAAGCAAACCCGTAACGATGACATTATATAACACAATATTGCAGAAAAAGTATATAATAAAATGTTGCAGAAAAGCAAAAGTTTTTTCTCCTCTGTTCAGTCATGTCCAATTGTTGGAAATTCCCTAGAGAAACCCCTGCAGTTTTCTTGGCAAGGTTTTTCAGAAGTGGCTTGTGATTGTGTGCTTCCTAGGGCTGAAAGAGTGAGACAGGCCTAAGGTCATCCTGTTGGCTTTGTGCCTAAAATGGGGCTATGTTGTGGCTTGTCAGCCTGCGGCCCCTCCAACAACCAAATCAGAGGAGTAGGCGGCATGGGAATCAGGGTCAGCATCAAGGCGATATGAGAACTCTGAGGGGGAAGAGGGAATGGAGCTGGCAGAGAGAGAGAGCGACAGAGACGGGGCCTGGGCCATCCGTCAGCCCTCAGATGGAGAGTCAACAGCCCCAGGTCTGGAGGTGACTAACGAGAAAGAGGAGGAACAGCTGGGTCCAGTGCCTGGCATGTGGATGCACAGAAAGTAGAGGAGAGGAGAGCAGTAGAAATCTGTGGGCCGATCCTTGCGAAGCAAGAGCCACCGCTGCTAGTGAAAACCCACCCTAGCTCTGGGGATAAAAGGCAGGTGGAAGAAATGAATAGACATGGCAGACAACTATTCATCTCCCAGCCAGCTGGACTTGTTAGCCTGCTGTGAGAAAGAGACTTTTTTCTGGGGCTGCTGGCACTCCTAATTAAAGGAATCTTTGAGTTAACTTCAGAGGGTTTTTCGTGTTTGGGAAGCTGGGTCAGAACAGGCTAGAGCTCACAGTCACAGTCTCAACCCCTGCACCAAACTGACTCTTGGTCTATAATATAATATACTTAAAAATGAACAATACCCTCCAATTGACCAGTACTCTTGTAAACCTAAAACAATAATACAAAATGACTTGTTAATAGAGGTTGCTGTATTTGTAGAAGCCAAAAAAAAAAAGATAGGTTTAATTGTGAGCACTGCATTCATTTTATTAACTTTCCCAATGGTTTTTCTAGTTATTTAAAGCCTCTCCATGCCCTATTTTAAATCCAATATCAGAGTCATTTCTTCAGTTGTTATATATAACAATATATGTATTAGCTTTGAACTCCCGTCATAGTTGCTTATTACAGAAATCTTTTCCGCAAGCTTTCAATTTATTTATTAATATTGATCAGCAGTATATATGTTACCTAAGCTTGTATTATGATTTTGCTTATTTCACGTATTTTTGATGGTTTGTTACCTTAAATTTAAAATATAGTGAAAATAGGTTTTAAATTTTTATGACATTTTTATGCTCCAATTTCATCGATTCAGCTGAATTTTTATGTTCAGTTTAGCTAACATATAGTATTTTTCTTATAGGAAGCTTCGGTGTATGTGTGTAAAATCTAAAATTATAAATGTAATTGGGCTACATAAATATCCACTATAACAATTCTGAACGACAACGAATTAAAGATTGTTTCCATTATAGATTGCATCATTAGTCTGAACCCTGACAGGTTGAGGTTTTAAGGAAACCAACTTTTTAACTGCATTTCACACTCTTAAATACACTGAGTATGCATGTCTGCAACAGCATTCAAACTATTAATTTCAGTGTAGGTCTGGTGTACTTGTGCATATTCATATTAGCATATTTTTCAGATCATCCTTATCTTTACACTCTTTCTTTGTAAGTAAAGGCCTATTGAAGATAATCATAATATTAACCAATTTGTTAGATATTGATTCTGTCTTTCCTGCAGGAGGTCAAGACAGCATACACAGCCTCCTTCATTTTCCCCACATAACATAATCTACAATTTGCATATATGTACACCAAATTGAATTTTTGTCAATACTTCATTGAATTTTCATTTCCAAGAGCCTGGACTAGAAATATTAGCAAAATAATGAAATGTTTTATCAGGGATTGTTCACTGAGCAATGCCAAGATAAATGTAATAAAAATAATGCCTAGTTATTCAGCTGTTTATAAGAAAAAGAACTAACATTCTGTGAGGCATGAAAACTATTTCTAAGCTGCAGCAATTTAGACTATAGATTAAGATGCACATTGTATGATTGAATACGCATACAATGTTAAAAATTACCTTTCGGGATAATGTATTTATTTTATTTTGTCTTGCACAACTATGTTCTCCTTAGCATGTTTCCTTAGCATTGAACAAGTCTCTTGTCATTAAACACGTTTCTTGTAATGACTGTTTGGACAAATATGCATACAGGTAGGTTGGTCCCTTCTAGTGCCAAGCTTCAGTAAATAAGGGACTGGCTCTAATTCACCTTCACCCACCTTCCTCTTCCCTCTGCCCTTTTGGCTGCTCTCGTAGAGAAGACAGCAGAGCCAGAACGGTGTGGCTCTGGGACTGCTTGCCATGCCCCAAGACACCAGAGCTGATATACTTCCAGTTGCACTTGCTGCCCCGTGCTCCACATCCTAACTGACCTACCCTGCCATCTTCCTGCTCCTGCCACTTATGAGGCTTGCCTGGCCAAGGTGCCAGCTCGTATGGAACTGGTTTCATGCAGTGAAAAAAAGAGGAGGGAGTTGTGGGAAAGGTACTAAATAGCTTTAAAAGTGCTGCAGTGCACCAAAAATCCACTTTGCACTGTGCTCCTGTGCCATACAGGGCTGCCTTGGCAGTCTAAAAGGGGGAGGGGGGAGTGAAAGCCAAAAGCATCCATCCTCACGCCCTTTTCACAGCACAAAGCAATCCCAGACCTACCCAGGAAGTCTTTGCAAAGAAATAGCCCCTTCTAGGAGTAGGATTGCTTTGAAATTTATGATCCCTGGGCAGAACCACCTTCATACAATTCAGCAGCTAGACTGGGCATGTCTCATTAGCAGCTGGAACAAGAAATATGGCAACAATGATCAGGGAGACTGAAGGGGACAGATAGGTAGATGGGGGAGTTGCAGTGCCCATGTGCAAAAGGGATGGCAAGTGGCCAAACTTTGATCACATGACTTGCAGGCACACCGCAACAGCCAGAACTTCACGACATCCCTTTATTCACTACCATTGTAACATTGAACTGTCACTAATGAATGGTCATAAGTCAAAGACTACCTGCATGCCATTAATGGATAACTGATAGTCATATATAATCCATATATAAGAATAATGAAATGGTAAAAACATACACGATATATTTCTTATGTGGTTATAATATTACTGTTTTTAGCGTGCCATAGGAGCAATGCCAGAGCTTTTAAGTAAAATTTACAAACAAGTTTTGTGATGAGACAAAACAATAACTATAAAGTTGTTGTACAATCAACTACGAAGAAAGTTGATCTTTTCAACTTTGGTGACAAACCAATTTCTGTGTGAATTAATTGCTTCTCCCTAAAATCATCCCAAACCTTCAGTCTGAAACTTTCTTTTACTGTCTTCTTTTCATTCATTCATTTATTTATTTTATTTTATTTTCTGGCATTGTCTATCCATCTCCTGGCTGACAGTGTTTTCACATCTAAAATGCAAAGCAGACAGATTGGCGCTTCAGGACAGAACATAACTAAAAGCACCAGCATCAGTGGGGACATGTATACGCTAGAGAAGAACGATGGCAGCCAATCGGATACAGCGGTGGGCACTGTGGGTGCAGGTGGAAAAAAACGGCGATCCAGTATTGGTGCAAAAATGGTAGCTATCGTGGGACTTTCACGGAAAAGCAGGAGCACCTCACAACTCAGCCAAACTGGTAGGATTAAAATTCCACTTTCCATTCTTTTGTTGTGTGTGACCCTTAAATTTATAATCTTACATTTCTTAGGTGAAGTTTAATGTAGTTCAGAATGTTTATGATTTATGAAAATGATTGTTCAACATTTCTTTAACACTACCACACTATTGAGGCGAAATACAAATCTGAAGGTCTAAATTTAGAAAAGGGAAAAATATTCTCTATTCACCACCATTAGATAGAATGCGTTGCTATAATGAATGCTTTGTAAGAGTGTCTGCAGCATATTTCGAAACAAGACATTTTATATACAAAAACAAAGAAGTTTACAAACAAAAGCAAAAAATATATTTACCAATATATTGTAAACTTCTACTTAGATTAATATTTAACTTCTGCTAAATATTAAAGATGTTAGTTTATTTTAAAAAAAACTGTTATTTTTTAACATTAATATTTAATTTTCAAATACAATGCCAAAGCAAATAATACAATGTATATATCAATGTTACAAAATGGTCTATGAATTAGACAATCAAAGTAACTATACGAAACATTTTAATTGAAAAAGTTCTCTGTAGGACACTGATGCTTGATTAAGCATGATTGCGTTTTTTCCTACTTGATGTGTAAAGTTATATAACAATCTGAAATAGAGTTTTAAATAGCAATACTTATCTTTGCAGTATCAGGATGCAGTTATGGTACCTTAATCTCTCTGTTGCATCCTTCACATGGCTCATCCCCTGTGAATGAATAACTCAAAATGTATCCCTCTTAACTAAGTCTGGCTTTCAGTTATTATTTATCATATATTCAAAGGAAGTGGTTGGCTTGTGTCCTAATTTCTATTATATAGTAACATTATATAACATGGTGGTTGTATGGATTAGAGGAGAATGGTTGGAGACAGATCGTACAAAGGACAATGCAAAGTTGCTTGGAGAATAGCCAGATGTATAATTATTTCAGCTTACTAGTGCGAGCACTAAACATAAAAGCAAATAATTGTCAGTTCAACCAAGTTGTCAATTCCCCAAACATATATTGTTATATCTATAAACACTAAATATTTGTACAGCAAAAGACATACTTAATGATGTCAGTATAATGCTCTTGAAATTTCAATGTAACTTATATTTGAAGATGTATTCCTACTTATCTGTTCATTTATATAAAGCATCTATAAACATACAGCTAGTCCTTGAGTTACGATGGTAATTGGGACTGAAATGTTACGTAGTCATATGAACGCATTGATTAGCAATGGCAATCCCATCACTCACCGTTGCCATAGCTAATTGAATCCCACCAGATTTTAGGTGAGGATACATCAGGTCATTCTCTGTTTGTTCTCTCCTGGGTTTGGGCCTCAGCAAGATAAGGGAATGCCTTCTCTTCAACTCCGCTAACTACCTCCCCTGCCTTTTGGGCTGCCTGATACTCACTGGCCCTGCCACACTGCTGACTCTGTGCTTGGAAAACATCTGAGGTCCCCTGAAGCGTCATGAGAACATTCTGTGCAATTTGAAGAACAGTGTGGTCTCGGAAAAAAGGCCTGGCACAGCCAGCATTGACCTCACATAGGGCCAGGCTAGTTGCACCTCAGCAGCAGCAGGAGGAAGATGGTGAAGATCAGCAGGAGGCAGCAACGCAAGCAGAGTGCAGGGCTGGGAACCTTCAGGCTGGCAGGACAAGTGGAGTGTCGGCGGCAGGTTGGCAGGGGCTTTGCATTGCACGGTCTTGAGGTGGCACTCAAGATGATGATCAAGTGATGCTGGACTAAACCAGAAACCTGCGACAAGTGGTGACCAGTTGAGACTGTTGAAGGCCCCAGGTCCTTACTCCAGACTCAGTGAAGTAAGGGTTGGCAATGAGTGCTGCTGAATCAAAAGGGCAGAGATCAGGTGGGGATAGGTGAGTGGGAGGAGTTGAAATGCCCTTGTAGTAGTAAGTGCTGGCAAGCTGTCAAGCGCCTGAATTTTGATCATGCCACCACAGGGGTGTTGCACAACCTGTAACTTTGGACAAATATCAAAAGTCCTATTTGTTTAGTGCTGCCATAACTTCTGATAGTCTCTGGATGAATGATCAGAACTCAAGGACTACCAGCTGTTATAATTTATGCCTATAAAATAATACCCTATTTTAATCGAGATGAAAACTTAACAAGCTGCAGAACAAATGGCTCCCGATCCTTTCTCTGTCATGCTTGTGACCCATTAGAATTGTGATTACCTGTATGCTTGACATAAACAGGGGTTTTAATTTTGAAGTATTAACTGTGCAACATTCTGCTGCTGCCAACATCGCCAACTTTTATGTATGAATTTGCAAGGTCAATTGATCAAGCAAAGTTCAGATGGAAATTGATGAATAGGCATTTTTGTAGAGATGAATATTTTTTGACCTGCAGGTGTTTATGCATAAAACAAAGTATTTGTAGAAATTGTCTCATTTGATTGGCATTGGTGAGGGAGTGGAATAATAAGTACTGTACTTCAGAAGATAAATGCAGAAAATAAGAACCGTGACGTGAATAGAAATATGCAGGCAAAGAGGGCTGAAGCATTTTTTAAGTCCTGGAAAACAGGATAATATTTGGAAGAGACTTAGGCAAAGGTCTTACTTATCTGCTACACTCAGAGTAGAGTAGGGGGTATAAGGGGCTAATAATCACATTATATAGATAAAGCACAAAATATGTGTACTTGGTCAAATTTTCAGAATGTTTCGCTTTCTCTAGTTATTAGTTCCTTCTCTCCTTTTCTGTATCTTCCTGAAACTTTGTATATAATTTTATGCATGTGTCGCCTAGACATTTCCTTTTGTAATTCTTACTTTCTACTACTGTAGTACATGCATTTTGTCCTATGTATTCTTAATATAAACATTCTGTATGCATTGCGATGCAATTTTAGAGAATTATATTACAATGTCTGAGAAGGGCTAGTACTGAACTATAGCAGCATTGCAATTCACATCAAATATTGATTCATAACTTGTATTATTTACAAGCTTGTATCAGAATATGAAGTAAATGATACTCTCTATCATCCTTAGTATTGAAAGTATTTTGTTTTTATTAGTTTTTAACAGCAACTTTAATAAGCACTTCTGTGATTTGCACATTTATATCATGGAGTTGGTTTATCACAGACATAGGAATATAATGGAGGAACCAGTCATTTAAATTTAATGAGTTCTATTTTCTTTAATGGAATGGAAGGAATAATTATTATCATCTCTGGTAAAAGTTTTGCTGGAATGATATTAGAATTGTGGCTCTCCTTTGCAATTCTTATTCAGAATTTTTGTTTAAGAGTCTTAGAATGACAGGATAGATTTATCAAAATATTTCAGAATCTTTATATTTAAATGCCATGATTTATAAATTTATTTCCTTTGTCTTTTAAAGAAATGTCTTAGTTTGCTTTATATTTCTGATGTCCCATTCTTATATGTGTACCTGAATTTATTGTAATAGTTTATTAAACATTATATTATTATATTTGCTGAGACAATTTCCCCCCAAATAATTTATCTATAAAGTGGGGTGGTGGAGGATTACCTTAGATTTGCTAGAAATATAGTTAGGTAGGCGTTAATATTTTCTTTCCTGTTTTTTTGGTTGGGGATTGAGAATTATATAAGAAAGATGTTTAAACATACTGTCCCTATGTTCCAAATAATAAATTAGAATACTTCAGGGTAACAATTACGTATTTATACTTCTTGTTCCAAAAGTTTACAAGGACATTTTAGACGGTATTTCTGGAGTTTTAAGGGGTGAGGTAGATTTCTTAAGCATATACAAAGCTTACACCATTAACTCTTAAAATGCAAAGCTTCTTTAGAGAGAAAAAAATAAAGCATCTAAATTTTTTCCTCCTTGTGAACAATAAGAGAGGCTCAGGGCCTTTAAAAAAAAGGCTTCTTGCTGTACTTTTCAAACTTTGTGTAGTAGGAAATCACACCAAAAGAAATTTTTGATTTTACTGTAGCATACTTATTTGTCAAAATTTTATTCAAGGATGCCATACTGTTCTCTCATGAAACGTTTAATGGGGCCTTTTGGATATAAATTGAAAAACATTCCCTTTCTATAATAATAATTTGGTAACTTCATCAAGCATTCCTTATGGCCTAAAATTAGAGGAGGTGGAAAAGATAAACAATAGCAGGAAACAAAATCACCTTGCAGATTACTACCGACAAACATGAAGATCCAGAGCAAGATTATTGGGAAGACTAATAGGAGAAATGGACTAACTTGTGCTAACTGAAAGATAACTGCAGAAATAGAAATGCAGAAAGAACAAACAAGCAAAAATTAAACTAGGTAGTTTCAGTCAGGAATAGTGAGGAAGAAGTTGCCTGAGTGGTCCCTGTCTTGTGCAGTGCTTCAAGTCCTTCTGTCCTACTTTTTAACATCTAAATGAAACCCCTGGGAAAGGTCATCTGACCATTTGGGATGTGATATCATCACTCTTCTGCTCTTATCCAAGTAAACATTCAAGAAGAGATGTCATTGATGTCTTATCCTGGGTGGAAGCTGTAGACTTCTGGATGGAAGAGAATAGATTTAAGTTGAATACAAGCCGCATAGCTACAGTTTATATATTGCAGTTCTCCATTAAAACTAATGTTATCTCTGGGCAGGCAAGTTCTATTTCTGAAAGAGTATATTTGTGGTCTGGGGATTTAACTGGATTCACGGCTTTTTGAGCAGCAAATGAAAGCAGTGGTTACAGAGACAATTGAAACATTTCCTATTTATGCAACTTTACCTGACTACAATAACAGCCATCTTGCCACCACTATTGCAATATGGCCCACAAATTTATATTATTTATATTTATTTATTTATATTCCATATTTCTAAACGCCCATCTCTCTCAGACAGGAGTTTTGGGTGGGGTACAATATAATATTGTAATGTACACAAATGTTTTAAAGACTACTCAGAAATTACAATTAGTCCTGGATACAACACTGGATGCTGCAAGCATGTTACAACTATGCTGCAGGACATGAACTACCAGGTGGTTTCTTGGTACAGTTAAAGTGCTTATTCTGTGAACTTGCTTATGACTTGGTATTGGCTATCTGTAGAACACTGAGGTATTCCAACAGGTGGAAACTGCTCCTAGTTCCCAATTCTTGGAAATGAAGGCAAGAATTTCTACTTTTCAATAATAGCACCAATCCTTTGGAACAATTTCCTGGTGGAAATCAAATTATTTTCCTTCTTGAGGCTGGTGAAGAAGGATGCTGAAAACCAAATTATTCCAGAGATCATTCTAACTAACAGATGTTTAGCTATCTTTTATTTGTAGAGTTACATTATTGTTACTTTGTAATGTTGCTCTTATCTTTGTTTCCTTGAACTTTGTGGTTTATTTTGTTATAAAAACATTGACTGTATTTTAAAATTGAACATGGATGTATGAATGTTTCCATGTTATGGAAGTTGCCAAGAATTCCTTGGATTGTGTCAGTGTAGAAATGACATAAACAGATAGTGTGCATTGTTGTTATTTTTCCCAAAAGGAGTTAGAACATTATGAGGAACAGTTTGGTCAAACGTTCTTGGTGGTCTGAAGCATCTTCTGAAAAGTCTTTTAATACTAGAAATGTTAAACCCAAAGTGGTTCCTGGCAAACCTGGCTTTTCATTTGTGAAAGAAAATGGTCATATTAGCTTCAACTGTCCGCATCTTTTGGTTTGTTTTCAGAGTTGTGAGAGCCTAAATAGATTTTCAAATGATGAGCTAAGGAAAAATAATTCAAATAAAAATCATTCAAATATACTGTTGATTTTAGTACTTCTGTTTCTGCTTCTTTTATTGGCAGGGACAGATACAGGAGAGGGAAGATGACAAAGTCCTGCTGGTGTTAAATAGAAATGTTATTATTTTTATTTATAAAATATAGCTGCAAGAACTTTATGAATTATGATCTACATGGAAGTATGTGGATCATACTTTGTAAAGTTCCTGCAGCTATATTTATGTATTTCCACAGTAACAATAAAATTTAGCTTTATAGAAAGCTTCCTGAAAGTCACTGAGGAGACTCCAGAGGTTAAATAAATTCTTTTGCATAATTCATAGATTTATTTATCAAGCTTTTCTCCAGAAGGACAAAACAAATTATACGGGGATTGCCTTTTGCTTTAGGATTTTTCTTACAATGACTGACTTCAAAAATATTTATTTATTATGTAGGTAGTCCTTGACTTACAATCATTTGTTTATTGACTGTTTGGAATTACAGTGGTACTGAAAAAAAGTGACTTATGACCAGCTTTCACACTTATGACCATTTAAATTTGGGGTCATGTGATGCGATCACCATGTATAACCTTCCCATCTGGCTTCCAACATGCAAAGTTAATGGGAGAAGTTGGATTCACTTAATAGCCGCATGATTCGCTTAACAACTGCAGTGATTCATTTAACAGCTGCGGCCAAAAAAAGGGTCATAAAATGGGGTACAACTCATTTAAGAATTGTTTTGCTTAGCAATGGAAATTTTGAGCTCAATTGTGGTTGTAAGTCGAGGTCTACCTATACTGGCTGTGGCCAAAGAATCCAGATTCTTGCTTCAAAGGTAAGCAGTTTTTGATTATTTTTTGCTCCTAAATAATAGGAAAGCCCTTCTCCAGTGCAGAAGAGAGCCCAAGGAATGGGTTGACTCTGTATTCTAGCTCTATAGACTGAGTCTGTCAATCTTTTCCATAACCACGCCTCTTGCCTTGGTGTCCCCAGTTTTGACTCAGTCTCAGCTCAAAAGGACAACTTTTATTTAAGTCCAGGAAAAGATCTAGAGACAGAACAAAATCTGATCCTTGGAGTCTAGTAGAGAAAGTACCAGGGAAACAGCAAACAACCAGGCAGGCTTTCCCAATCCATGTTGTTATTGTTATGGTTAATAAACTGAATTACTACCAGACGATGACAGCTTTGCAACATAAAAGCTTGTTTGAGTAATGGTTATGTCATACAAGGATGCACAGAGCCAGAGCAACCTCTGCTTCTCTATCAAAATGGCCGTCCTTTACTTCCCTGCAAGGACTCCCTGAAGAACGTGAAGTGCAGCAGCTGAGAGGAGCAAATGGGTAGCAGATGATACTGCCTAGAAGATACCATTCAATGTTTCAGCAGAGCAGGCAGGAAGACATGCTCCCAAAGAGCTAGCGGTGTCTGCGTGGACTGTGGCTTGTTCTGCAAATCTCACAAGGTTGGGTAGCATGATCGCCTGGTGGATAAGAACATTGCTGCTATCATGAGTGGGGCAGTATAAGGGGCCATTATTTGTGGAAACCCTTGGATATGTTTCTTTTCGGCAAGATGACATGCTACTGTGGAGGGTGATGGTGGTAATACTTTTGTTCATACTGCTTTCACTACTAAATATATGAGGAATGTGTCACTATGAAGAACGTTGTGAAAATGGCAGCTTAAAATGATAATAAATAAATACCATTAATTAAAGCTATATTAGAGAACTACATTGATTTTAGTTTAAGAAATTGTCATCTCTTCTGTTTTAATTGTAGGCTAGTAGTGCAACTCTGAAATATTCTGGTAAGCATTAATACACACTTGGCATAGATGTACTTAAAATTCATTGACTATGCAGTCTTGTTCTCTCCTGCTTCTTATATGGAGACTAGCATATACACATTTTTTTTTCAATTGATGAAGATGGCATCCTATATAGTGGTTGTTGAAATCATGCACAATGACTGAAGGGCTGCAAGTGAAATTACCGGAGAGATGGAAGACTAAATTCCTATGAGCTACCTGTTTGAGTTTATAGTTAAAATGAATCACTGCATTTTATTTATATCATTTTCGTAACCATACACTAGGAACATAGGAAACTGGCTTATACTTATAATGAGATCCTTGACTTACTAATACTGGGGATGGGCCCCTTTTGTCATCCTCTCCTTTTCGTCATCCCACCCAAATTGTGTTTTCCCATCCTCCTTAAATATTAACCAAAAGTGTGTCTTATACAGATTTCTGGAGAACTAATTCCAGAGAGGTAGCACTATTGTCGAAAATTAGTAGTTCTACCTCTGCCTTGTGTGTCATATGCAAGATGAACTTGCTACTTTTTCAACAGAATACACAAACAGGATTGGTGAATTTGCTTTGGATATTGAGATGAGTGGCACATAAACAATAAACATTCTACTTGGAATAGCTTTACAGTGATTGGAATGCAAAGTGAGACGAGGCTTTATAACTCAAATCCAGAACTTTGTGGTGTATCCAGAAGTTAGTAACCATTGTAGAGTCCATAACACTGGTGTTATATGTGAACAACAGAAGACTCATCTGCCAACAAGTCATCTTCTGTATTTTTTATCAACTGAAGCTTTTGAGTAGTCTTTGAATACAGCCCCACATAGAATGCAATGTAGAAGTCGGTTCTGGTACTATATTTATGTAATGATTTAGTTTTCACTGACGTCTAAGACAAATTTTATAAAAAAAGCTACAATACATAATCATCTAAAAACCTACCTTCTGTGTTTGTTTAGGTGGCATGTGACATAGCTATTGTGGATGGAATTGGCTGTTATAGAAAAAGGATTTATATTTATATGTGTAGAGGGATTATTGATCAAGACTGAATTATATCAGTGACCTGTAAAAGCAAATAAAAAAAATATTTCTTCATCTGCGGCTGTTAGTATAATGTATAAAAAGTGCATTTTAATTCTCCCTGATTCTGACATAAAATACAGAGATGTCATGATTGTTTTGATTACATCAGTGTGTATATTTAACATTGTAAATTGAGTATTAAGTTAAACATCAAGGAATATTGTTTCATTTTTTTATTTTTAAACTGAAACTAGATTATCCTGAGTTATAGTTTAAAATCTCTCTCTCTCTCTCTGTGTGTGTGTGTGTGTGTGTGTTTAAGTATTATGTACACAGTGATAACAAAAGATCAAGGGCAGTCCTAGTGATGTGTCCATGAATTATACACATTTCACTTGCATTTCGTACTATGTATGTCTGTGCATGTGATGAATAAAATTTGATTTGATTTGAATTGAATTATATCTTTTCTCTTACATTCCAGAGTCAGTATAACTTTCTGTTCTTCATTATTGTATTAGTGACAAAATTAGACATTCTTTGCAATTTTAATTGCATGGAAATTAAAGATATACTGTATACGGATTCACATTTGACATGATCAGAGAAAAACTATCTAGCTTGCTTTTCAATATGTATAATCTTTCCTATTTTCCCCCTCATTGTTTCTTCATAGATGCTTGCATCACAACCAGATGTGTGGAAATATTTTCTAATTTTCTAATTCATTTGCTCTTCTCAGCTAATGTCTTCTCAGCTAATGTCATACACCTGCAAAATGTTTCTAACTTAAAGTAGTATCTTTTCAGCTAGTTTAATTTTCTAATCGGCTTTGCTTCTGCTATAAAAATATAGCAGTTGCATTACAGACAAAAAAGTGCTATTCTGCCTAAAAGCTTAATCAGTCACGCAAGTATCAATGTATATCATATGTACATCATAGCAGAGAAGTTGTGATTTTTAAATATGCTATGAGATTTCTAAAATCCTAAGACTTTTAACACATAATTTCAACTGTGACAAATCAAAGCTAAATTTAGAAGGCAGAAAAGAGCTTACTGACATTTCTTAGGTGCCTGGGTAAAAATAGGCTTTAACTGGGTCAGATATGTTCAGTTTCAGTTTATTATATAGACCTGACACTCCTATCACAATTTATTTCAAATAATACTGTTTACTAACAAATATTAGGAAGTTATTTCATTGCATATTGTTTTTTTAAAAGTTGCAAACACTAATACTTCTTTTTCAGGATTAATTATCTCCCAATCGTATATAAAGGCCAGCACAGAATAGACCTTAATATACGAATGTAGATCCATGAAATAAAGATTCCCTGAGGCTGTATGGAACTCTGAAGGTCCTTCTATGCTCTTCGGAAATACCTTTGACCAGAATTTTGGAAAATTGGTGACATAATTTCATGCCATTTTTAAATTTTTAAGAAAAAACTGCTGCTTATATCTCCAAATATACTTAATGCAGTTTTTACATTAAATGAAAGCCCTGGTCATCAAAAGGTTGCTTACTTCTGCATTTTATGTGTATATGGCCATTCATTAACCATAGCTTTTAAATATAGTTAAACATAACTAAACAGAGCCATGGTGGCGCAATGGTTAGAATGCAGTACTGCGGGCTATTTCTGCTGACTGCTGGCTGACTGCAATTTGGCAGTTTGAATCTCATCAGGCTCAAGGTTGATTTACCGACCTTCTGAGGTCAGTAAAATGAAGACCCAGATTGTCAGGAGAAATTTGCTGACCCTGTAAACCACTTAGAGAGGACTGTAAAGCACTGTAAAATGGTATTTAAGTCTAGGTGCTATTGTTCTTGCCCGTTAACAGTGCATTTTGTGATAAGGATTAGTACTTCAAGAGATTTGCCCTATTTTTGCAGCCAATACATACAGACCTTCAAATGAGCTATAAAACATTCAGAATACAATCTTCAAATGTTTAGAAATAAGTAAATTGAAGCCAACTAAAATCTCTCTTACTCCATTGTCTTTTTATTTTTATTTTAGATTCCATTTTTTAAAGAAAAGGTGCACACCGTAAAGCAAATCATTTTTATAAAAATATATTTTGTTTTCCTGCAAACAAATAGGTGATGGTGGTGATGGGGATCCTTGTCAGTTTCTGGTGTTCTTTTATTTTTTTTGTAAATATGCTTTTGAACTGACTGTGAGTGGCAGCCATTTTGATAGAACGAAAGTAGCCCAAGTCAGCTAAGAATATAACTATTGCCGCATATGCTCTCACATGGAAGGGCTTCTAGTTCAAAGGACCATGCATATTCGGTAGTAGAGTTGAGATACGATCAATTTCAATCAAGGATTTACCACCTGAATGAAAGAATCTATTTGAAATTGCTTATCATCTATTCAACTTTGGTTCTCTATTCAACATTTTTATTTTGCAATGTTTGATGTACATAATCATATACAAAACATGTATGTTTATTCCAAAATATAGCATTTCATATTAAACATTCATAATGTTATGTAATTTTGTACATTGAATGCAAGACAATAATATTTTAATTCATGCTAAATTATAATCTCTCAGGTGAATCTTCAGTTATGTAGCTTATGTAATTTCAAATTGGAATTCTGTTTTATAGCTCTATGTTGAGCACTTAGAAATTAAAAATTAAACAGATTAAATGAGTTTCATTAAAGGGCTGAGTCTCACAGCCATTCCATGGGAGGTCAGCTATCTTTTTTCACACTATCAGTCCTTTGCAATACAGGTAATCTTCAAACACAAGTTGGGACCAGAATTTCTGTCTTAAGATGTTGCAACCATAAGTCAAGTTAGCCCCAGTGACAATTTTTTACAGCAATTGTTAAATAAATCATGCAGTTGTTACAAAAATAACACAGTCATTAAGTGAATCCAGTTTCCCCAGTTGGTGTGTTTTGACAGAAATTTGTAAAAAAAAAACAAGTTGTGGATTGCAATCACGTAACCGCATCTGGTTGTAAGTGCAAGCCAGTTAATGAAAGCCTAAATTGTGATCACATGACTGTAAGAGTGGTGCAAAAGTTATAAATGTGAATAAAAGTCATAAATCGCTTTTTCCAGTGGCTTCTGTAACTTTGAACCATCATTAAACCATAAGTCAAGGACTACCTATGTCCATTCATTTTTGTTTTCTCTGTGTGCTCAAGACTTTGAGTTCTTCAAACACTAGAAGAAACTTGCCACATAAATAAAAATATCTCCCATATTATATTCAAGACCAGAAGACACAGTGTTAGTGAAATAAGAATATTGCAATGCTTATTATCTGAGGTATTACATGCTGCTGCATGGATAATCTGTGGGGGAAAACCTGTGAGATATTGATAGATGTTTCAGTTTTGTCTAATCATATTTTGCCCGAATCAAATTGGCTCCTTAATGCAGGATCAACTTTACACAACTGTTTTCTTGTGAACTGAGACACCATGTGGGAGGAACTAATGCTCTATTGTGCTGCCTCTCCATATACAATAATGATCCAATATTTCTCAGGCATTTATAGATAGCTT
Source organism: Myanophis thanlyinensis (assembly GCA_017656035.1). Taxonomy (NCBI): domain Eukaryota; kingdom Metazoa; phylum Chordata; class Lepidosauria; order Squamata; family Homalopsidae; genus Myanophis; species Myanophis thanlyinensis. Next base: position 16,608 of record JAEANM010006122.1, read on the forward strand.
CTCTTTTAGATCCATAACAGTTCTATTATTGATACACAGCTTCGATGCTTAATCATTTCTTATCCTATCTTTGAGATATAACCTTTCTCCAAAATAAAATAATTTCCATAAAATATGTCATCTGAATTTCTCACCTACTTGTTGCTAGTGTGATTTCCTGGTCATCATTGTGTGAATTTATAAATTCTGAGGTATTATGCACCATTGAATTGCTAACTACCTGATTATCTTTCTGTGATTAGAAGGGAAGATGTTTGATGCCTGTCTGGTTCTGTAACCTATTTTGCACCATGAATACCAGGCAGAACTTCAATTCTTTCCTGCCTAAGTTTTGGGACAACTGACATTTAGAAGAGCAGTGTTTCTAAGCATTACAAAATAAAATGGGAGGGGAGGAATGGGTACATCTGGCTGCAAAGTACAGAAGGCATGATCATAATTAAACAAGTGGGAGGAAGAACAAATAACTACAGCCATAGCTTTTGTTGTACAAAGTTTGGATGCTTTTGAAGGTGCATCTGAAGATCACTTGTTACTTGGAGCAATGCTAATCTGGTGTATTTAAATCTTTTTGTGAAACCTAAGGAGGGATTTATTTCTCATTTTTACCCTTCCTTGACTGGTTATTCCTTTCTCTTTCCCTTTCTTCCTTTCTAATTTCCTTCTCTGTCCAATGAGACTAGTCTTCCTTATTCCATATTCAGCCTGTTTTTATTATTTATTGTTATTTTTGTTGTTGTTCCTTCTCTTCCTTTCACTGCTTCTGCTGGAAAGAAGAAGAATTATATCTGTATATAAATGTATGTATATGCTTGTACTTTTGTACTTCTAAGTGGTTTACATGGGTGAAATTGAGTACAGTACAATATCTTACTTTACAGGCAATCAGTTTTAATTAGTAGACATTAATTACATTTAAATATGTAGTTTATATGTAATTAATACGTTGGTGTATCCTGGCTGGGTGATTTCTTGCAGTGTGAGGTTTCAATGCAAATATGTTTCAAGGAGTTAGAAAATTGTACTTACCTAAATACATAGAGATTAATCACCTTTCCCATATACTTTGAGGAAAAGCAACAGAAGTACTTTAATTAAAAATAAATTAACTTTCTTCCTGTGGTTTGTAGCTTTTAAAACTGCAAAGGGGAAACTGTTGTAACATTGAAAGTTTGACTGTTGAATCACAAGTGTATAAAATGTTTAAAATCACAGTCCCTTGTCATCATTGCTCCATATGACAGGCCATTTTCTGACATCTTCCTTGTTGAAATTTAGCAAGCTTTCTATAAGCGAACTATTTCCTAACTAAATATAGTCACAGTTCTGTATTGTACTTTATGCTGCAAGATATAAAAATAGCAGATGCGCCCGTTTGGATATGCTTCAAAGCATATTAAGATATACATTTACAGAAATTCTATGCATGCTACACTTCCTCTTACGTAGATGAGAACATTACTCTGGATTTAACATTCATTTCGTTCTTCACAATTAAAATATTAAAATTCTAACTGTTCAATAATTATTAACACACATACATACAACTTCATTACAATGTGTTTTTTTTTAGTACACTGCTTAGAATAATTCAGGATTGGGGCAATTGATAAATGCAATAAATAAATAAACTTAGAGTTTGAGTATTAAACTAGAGTTTATTTTGTCACTCAATTTAAACCTCTGCAACTACTCATAATAATATTCAGCATTTAAATATTAAACAGCATTCAGAGTGTTTTGTTTATGGGAAGCATTTGGATTAGCAGAGTGTTACTGTTGTTACACTAGTTTCTTGATATTGCCAAATTCAGTAGAACACCTGCTAAATTCAGAAGAACCGATGATTAAAACATTATCCTTCTTTAGACAGGAAAGAAAATACCATTTTAATTTGCAAATATCAAAATTATAATACCTGTTTTCTTATACAAAAACTTGCTTCAACATGCTATTTGGTTTTAGCTGCTGGAAATTCCTGAAAAAACTAGATTAAGCAATATCCTGATGTGAAGTAGCAGATACATGGGGAGTCTGGGTACATGGAGGCGGCTGTAAAAAGACAATATTGCTGTGACAATAATATTCTTCTAGTTATTTAACTTGACTAGACTTAGAGGGTGTTCAAGAAAATAGAAGAGAATGCTATATATACCTCTTCCTGAGTTTCTGAAAGGTGAAATGTAATGTATTTTAATAGTGGGTAATTTTAAATTTTAAAATTTAAATTAAATTTTATAAATTGGTTAATTTTTATTTAAATTCTTAATTGGTAT
>JAEANM010006123.1:0-18882 GCA_017656035.1 Myanophis thanlyinensis
ATCATGGATCTTATAGTCCTGATATTCTTGTGGTACGTTGCCTGGGATCTTATAGTCCTGAGTATTCTTCTTGTTACCTTGCCTGGGATTGTGGTATGTTGCCTGTAAGTCTTTAGGCCCTCTTGGCTGCCTCCGATGTTGTTACAGCTGCCTGGGAGTCCTTTGCAGCACCAATGTGACCAGAACGGATCCTAACGCCTCTGTGCGGGAATCCAGCACTCAATAAAACCTCCAGGTCGGAAGGCGTTGTAGGAAAGAGCACTGTGCGGCCAGGTGCGGGTGGGAAACCTAGTCCACGGGGTGAAATCTAGTGGGCAGAGTACGACAAACTGTGTAGAGGGGATCCGCTTCTTGTAATCATCGCTCCAGGCGAACGGGGCTCCGCTGTATCCTTGGCTGGGCCTCGAACGGTCCATATCGGTCCTTGGCAGCTGGCTATCTAACTCCCGGCACTCTTGGGAATCAGCTAAGGGGCACTAACTAGCCCCTCTCCTCTTCTCTTCCATCTTGTCACCAAAATGATGTTTTTAGAATAGGGAAAAGGGCGGCGAACTGGCTCCATTTAACACCGTCACAGAGACGAAAGCAAGGCGGTTCGTGTTTAATATCCTCCACTTTTTGCGCAATCCAGCTGTATGTAGGTTTCCTCGCAAGGAGGCCTGGCGGCTGAGAGCGCACCGCTGTAGAGGGAGTTTTTCTCTAAAGAAATCGCCCGGCCTCTTCTTCTCCCGAACGGCTCACGGAGCTTAAAACGGGCATCTCTTCTCAGCTAGTTAAAGCGGCAGATAAATGTATAAGGAGAAATCGTCAGAGGGTATTGCTTAGGTGAGGAATAACAAACCGATTGTGGTCATTGAAACGCATTCCTCGATCCAGCGGCACTTCCATGGTCCAATTTAAACTTCAGGGAGTCTTAAAAGCTTGCAGTCCGATTGAAAAGACGTCTGGGATAATTTCCAACTGTGGAACTCAGGAGCACAGTGACTTATGAACACGAAGGCAGAGAAATTCCGTTGCTGATCTTTTCTACATAGTTTTCTGCTATTGAATCGTCCAATACTAGGGTACTTTTACTGGAAAGCTCATTCTTCGTTATTTGTCACGTATTTTATTTTCCCGGCTGTCAAGACTCCAGTACAACAGACAAATGTTGTATGAAATCAACATACATATTGAAATCAACAAACATGTTGCAAGAAATCAACATACACGCATACAAATGTTGACAAACAAACGTAGAGACATGATATTCAGAATATATACCATCGTGAAAGTAGGTGACAACAGTCTGACAGCTGAAATTAATAAAGATCTTAAATAACCTTTCTGGATCTGGCGCCCTCCAGATGTGGTACTACAAGGCCAGCACAATGCATGGTGGAGGACTATGGAGGAAGGAATCATAGGAGACCGTTTTAACTGCAACTATTACCTATTTTTTATTTACATGATTTGCTGCCAGAGGAGGGGAGCGTTTTGCAGAGATAGGCATAATGTGATAAGGAGTTTAATCATGTTTGGCTTTTTGTTTTATTTATTTAATTGTATCACACTTTTTTATTTTTACAAATAATTCAAGGCAACATATATATCTAATACACCTTTTCCTAGTTTCCTCATGGCAAGAACAGAACAGAAGAGAATAGAATAGAATAAAATTCTTTATTGACCAAGTGTGATTGGGCACACAAGGAATTTGTCTTTGGTTCAGAGGCTCTCAGTGTGCATAAAAGGAAAAGGTACATTCCTCAGGAATCACAAAATACAACACTTAATGATAGTCATAGGGTACAGATAAGCAGTCAAATCATACCAGGAGACAATAATCAGTATATAGAATCCTGTAGGGTGAAGAGAGGGACTGGCCCAAAGTCATCTAGGTGTCTTTCGTGGCTAAGGCAGGACTTGAACTCATGGTCTTCTGCTTTCTAATCTGGTGCCTTAACCCGTAAATAGTTCTGTAAAGTCGACCTCGAACGCACCTAGATATCATCTGAACCAGCAAACGCACTTCTGTTCTTCCTGTGTAACCATCCAATGTGAAGCACAAAGAAGTTCAACCGTAAACAGAAGACTTTGTCTCCCGAGGTGGGAAGACTTCCACCTTTCCCAGGATAGACTTTGTTACCTGAAGTTCTTCAGCAGCTGCAGGAAAGCCGAACAACAACAAACGCTTCTCAGTCTCCTGAGGAATCCACAAAAAGTTTAAAATAGGGTGCCTGCTGAATCCCCGTTTCTTCATTGGTATTTGTATCTGTGGGTAAACAACAACAGCAGCAGCACAATCTAACACACGTGTGTTCCTGGGCGGAGGAAAAACACGGAATAAGAACACCCTTAGAACTAAATACTACCATAACAAGAAATAACACTTTAATCCAAAATTCAGGGAGTAGAGATCAAAATTCCAGATTTCAATAGCCATGTTGGCGAATGGACTCAGACTTAGGGGGTTATTTTCTCAGGACGTTCGCAAGGAGATTCCGAGAGTAAAAATGGCTGGAGAAAGAAATGAGGTGCTAAGGAGGTGAAGAAGCTTCTTGGATGAGAAGCAAAACGTCTTCAAAGAAAAAACAGAAAGTCCAGGGGGAGGGGTGGGAAGCACCTTTGGGACAAATCAGGTGCTACGTTTCCTACACACTCCTTGCTGTTAAAAAGGACAACTAAAATGTTGATAAACTCAAATTCCACCCAACTTCCCCCCCCCCCCCAATTTGCGAGGCCAACAAAATTTGAGTTGCTACCACGCGTTTTGGATTGAAGCGGCTTCCCAAAGGGCCCCGTGGGCGGATCCCGGCCGCTGGGAATGGAGAAACCCCAGGCGGGAGAGGCGAGCGGGAGAGCCCGAGTCACCCCGTGGAGCCAACGGACCGGCTGCTGAAAGGGCAACGCCGCGGGGTTGGCCCGACTAACTGGTCTTTGAGGAAACCGGCCAAGGGAGTCCTGCGGGTAAGGCAACCCACTGCATGGCCTCTCGCGATTAGACACCGGAGTCAAGACACCGGTTTAGCGGGTCGTGGGAACCGCGAAAGATGAAAAAGGGAGGAAATAACTTCCTTACTGTAGCGAGAAACAAACGAAGCGGTCTGCTCTGTATCACTGACCACTCGCCTGCCCGCCCCCTTGCCCTCCCGCCCGCCCTGATTCGCCTGCCTGGAACGATCCACGCCTCTGTAGTCATCCCGGCCGCGGAAACGGTTCAGCTCCACTCCCTTGCCTGGAGCCCGGGGGTAAAATGGCTGCGCTTCTGCCAGAAAGATGGGGAAGCGAAGCAGGAGGTCTTCTGCGGACTGCCGTACTACGACTCCCAGCATCCCTCTGGGGGGACCGTGCCGAGCTCTGGGAGTTGTTGATCGACAACATCTGGAACCCTGGAGCGTCCTCCTCTCCTGCGCCCGTTGGACCGGCTGATGCGGGAAAGAGGCGCAATTTGCATTTGAAAATATAGTTTCAGTATAGTATTTCGGTATAGTTTCAGGCACAGTTTCTTAAAACTTGCATCTCTGCCTGTTATTAATCCATTGGCCACTTCGCTGTAAACAAGGGTCGATGGGCCCACCTTCGTTGTACCGTTTCTGTATCTGCGCTGCAAAACCTCGGATGACCACTAGATGGCAACAAAGATAGAGGACGCTTTAGCTGTTTGCTGCCTCCTTGTGCTCTATCTCTGCTTCCCATACCTGGCAGTTCGATAGGAGCTGGACTCCATTAAATGTTCTCATAGGAACTTCCTGAGGTCGTTTTCTTAACCCTGGTTCTGAAAGTGGGGTTCATCCCCACATGGTTCGTTGGATTTTGAGTTATTTATTTATTAATTTTGTATTACATTTATTTCAATGGCAACATTGTGATGTCTGGTTTCAGGTCTGGAATAGGAACCAATGTGAATCGAAGCATTTACATTATCCTCCTTTTGACATACAACATTTGTGTTCATTGTATGATTCCAGACAATGAGAAGAGGATATATGAATATCATACCACTATTTTCTAATTGGTTCCTAATAATTGCATTTATTTTTCTGAGCAGGACTCTGTTGTACTAATAGTAGTAATTAATTGCTGGGAATCAATCAATTAGCAATCAGTTTGTCTGAACTAAGTTTGGTTGAAGTTTCTAAGGGTGGTGCAATGAAGGGGCTTGGGCAATTCCTATTGTAGTTGAGGTTTAATCCTATCCTATGTTCAGATCTTGCTGCATGGAGTTTTTGCCTGTGAATAGAGCTACCTATCTCTTTATCACTTAAGTGATGAAATCTACTGTGGGCTATTAAGAAAGGTAGGGGCTGCTTTCCAAGAGCATGTATCTCCATTTCTTCTTTTAGCGGAATATAATATTCTGCGTTTTTAATATTTCCTAAGATACTTCATTCTTCTAGGAGTGCTGCTACTGTAACTTTCTATGGTATGCTCAGCTCTTTTCCTCCCAGTTTCCTTTGTAATTTTTACCATCAATTCAAATCATTTTTGCATCTAGAAGTTCAGCAGAGCAATTCATATTGGATTTCCCCTGTTTTATCAACCTAGAAACAGTAGCACTAGAAGATAGTAGTTGGGCACACTTAGGTGAGTTTTTCCCAACCTTAGCAACTTTAAGAATGCGAACTTCAGCTCCCAGAGTTCCCCAGACAGCACGGCTGGTTAGGGAATTCTGGGAATGGAAATCTACACTCTTTAAACTTTCTGTGGTTGAAAAACACTCACCTAGAGAGTGGGGGTGGGGGTGGTTGGGGGGCCAGGGCAACCTGGTCTACCCAATTATCTGATGGAGCATCATACTGCTTTCATTTAGAAGTCAGTACATGTACCCAAGATGCAAGTAGCCTGGATTCAAATCCCAGTAGGGAATGGCTAACTGATGAGAGCTAAATAGCTTGCAACAGATCTATATACTAGTCTCCCTTTATCGGTAAAACATAAATTTAACTCACCTAGAGACTTCTCCCAGACAACTGTTTCCAAAGCCCAACCTAGCACTCTACCATTTTTTTAACTGATGAAAGGAGGACAACGGATTTTTCTTAGACTATTAGGTTTCCTGTTGAGTGGTGTCATTGGTAGTTCTCCCCCTTTTTTCTTTTTTGGATTATTTTTCCCACAACCAGGAACTCATTGAAATGTCATGCTGCCAAGGGTCAAGGGGTACATAAGTTGGAGGTGGGGCCTGCCAGTTGGTGGGGGAATGAATTTAAAAAAATTAATGGGCTTGCCATTATTATATGTTTGGTGACCTCCCTGTGTTGCTTTCTGGGGAGGGACTGTGCCTTTGGGAGTTCATAGCCCATGCAACTGGGGGGGGGGGGGCGGATTCGTGGAAGGCAAGGGCAGGTAGATTTTAATAACCAACCCCTTTCAAATGCACGTAATATAATGGTGGAATGGAGCTTTTGAGATTAGTGGCAAAGCTGATCTCTGAAAAATTGCAGAAATGATTTATGTGCCTGCCAAATTGTCGTCCATTCTTAGCGGCCACATTGAGAGGTGGTTTTCTCCGCGGTGGCTTCCGGGATGGCTTGTAGGATCTTAGCCAGAAGGAGAAAGGCCTTCCTGGTCTTCAAAGTGGCCGACTCTGAGCTGTTAAAACTCAGATCTACGAACGGGGTCGTCGGAAAGGGACAAGGAGTCTGCAGTGATCTCCGTGTCACAAGAGATGCAACCAAGGGGGCCCTCGAAAGCACAGCAAGGGCCGCTTCACAAGCTTCTACGGACACTTCACGCGGCCTGATCCCTGCCATTCATCGCCTCGTTTTCTGTGGAACTGTGTCCGCGAGTCACACACTTTTTCCGCACGGTATATTCATAGACCCTCTTTGTGTAATCTGGAATCACGCAGTAGGAGCGAACGTTGCATGTTGTCACGCGATTCAATCGCGCTTGATTTCCCAGGAATTCGGATGGGGGGACTGGGTTACACAGAGGTCAGCTAGTTTAACTCTCGCGGGACGGACACACACACAGAGACAGACAGACAGAGGCCCGGGCGCCTCTTTCGTTCTGTTTTGACCGCGGTCGGACTTGCCAGCCTCTCATACTCCCGGAGGCAGCGGCGGATGAAGTTTCCCCTCCAGCTGCTGCAACCGTGGGGGTTTTCCAAAGCAAAAACTGGTTCTGCGGTCGCAAGGCCGGGTCAGTCGGAGCGAAAAGCGGCGACTCAAAGGCCGAGGAAGAGAGCCAAGTCGCTGCAGCTTCTCACGGAGAACTAACTTTTGCAGGCGGTTGTAATTTCCTCCGGGAACATCGCCCGGTCAAACGGTCAATCGACCGGCGCCTTTGGCTTCCCAAGTTTGGAAGACGGGGCAGGGCGCGCTGCAAAAGAAGCCTTTTCCGCAGGAAACGGGGCTGGCCAGGCCAGAAGTGCCTCAGGCTGGGCGGCACTTTCAAAGGGGGAGAACGAGAAATCCCGGAAACATTTCAGCTTAAGGGAGGCGAGCGGAGCCTCCGTGGAATCAGTGGCTCTTTCTCCCGAGTTAGCGTAGCCAGATTGTCTCGGATAAGAAGCACAGTGAGCCAAGCACTTCTCTAACGAGTCCGGCCCTTGTCGGCTAGCGGCTCCCCTTTGACTTCGCGCCCCTTCCCCTTTTACCCTTGGAAGTTTGCCTCGGCCTTTGCTGCCCTTCCAGACGAACTTCAACGCCCCTCACCCCGCCCAAAATCCAGCGCGTGGGCGAGGTATGCCGAGGCCCCGGCCACTTGCCGGAAAGCACGACCACCAGCGTTAGCCCAAAGGACCCCTCTGCCCCGCTCAGTTGGTGGAGCTCCTCGAAGGGGGGGGAGTTCAAACACCACGCCCAGCATTTATATGTTCATAATACAAATTCTCCCTTTCCTCTTACTAATCGCCCCCCCCCCCCCATCCTCGCTTCTGGAGGAAATACGGAGGAGAGAGATATTTGCAAAATGACCCACGCAACCTTTTATCCGATCCTTGACCACTTCACTGTGTTGAATCCTAAGGCACTCTCGGGGTGTTAGGATAAATTAAGATGTACCACTCTCCGTTTGGTGCAAACAAGGTTCTGGAGCGCAAAAGGGGGCAATTTTGAACTGAGCGCGCGGGCAGCCTGTAGAAAAACCTCCCCTTTGTGCATTCGCATCGGGTTCTCATCTGGCTAATGCTAATTTTAATGATCCGAGATGCTTTCACCGTTGCAAAAAAAAATGTAGAAAAGGCTCAGCAGTTTGTCCCTGGTCCCTCTTGACAGTTTACAGTCTTTTATTATCGTCGGATAGAGATAAAAGTTGAGCTGAACTTTCTCTTTTCACCCACAAATGGTTGGGCGCTAGCAAAATACAGAAGCCTTTATTTAGATCTTTTCTCACCAAACTGCCGTCCAACAAAATCTCCAATCCCTTTCACCCCAAAGTACCTTCAAGATTTGGAAGGGGGACAGGAAGCCGTTTCGCTTGGGCAGGGCCAGAAGGTGCCAGCGTTGACAGGTGTGAGCTGCGGCCAATGGGCTGCTCCAAAGCCCAGCTCCGGCCACCAATCGGGTCCGCCCTCCCGGCAGACCAATGGGATTCTCGCCTGAATCTCCAAGGCCTCCGAATGCGCTGCTGAGGTGTCTCAGTGGCTCGCCGCGCGATCAAGAGCGGCTGTCGCGCATCCCGGCCAGCCCGGAGGTTTCTTCGGCTGGGAAACGCGGAGCTGGCGCCCCGGTTGTATAAGGAGCGCCAGGGCTGCGGGTCCGACCGTCGGATGTTCGCCCTCTGGGCTGTCGAGACGTGCGTCGCGATGCCCACCTGCACCTTGTGAGCCGGGGAAGCGCCCGGCGTGAGTCTGGAGCCGATGGAGAAGTCCAAGAATTTCCGTATCGACGCGCTGCTGGCGGTGGATTCTTCGAAGCCGGCGTCAGCCTCGACGGCTCAGACCTCTCCGCTGGCCTTGGTCACCTCTATGTCCGGAGGGCCCGGCAATACCAGCAGCAGCTCCAGCTCCAGCTGCAGCCCGCCCTCCTCGGCCGAGGGTCACACGAGCGCATCCTCCGAGTGCCTGCGGACCGAGAGCCCATCTCCGCCCCGTATCCTCGGCGCGCACTGCGCCTTGGTGCCCAAGCCGGGCTTCCTGACGGGTGGCGTTGCGGCGGGCGGTCCTCATCAGCACCCGCACGCCCACCCCCACGCCGCTCTGGGTCTTCAAGGCAGCGCGGGGCTGCACCCCCAGACGGCCCTTTACGGGCACCCCATGTATGGGTACCCGGCGGCGGCGGCCGCCCTGGCGTCTCAGCACACAGCCCTCTCCTATTCCTACTCCCAGGTGCAGCCTTCGCACCCGGCTGCCGACTCCATCAAGCTAAGCGCCGGCACCTTCCAGCTGGACCAGTGGCTGCGGGCCTCCACCGCCGGGATGATCTTGCCCAAAATGCCCGACTTCAACTGTAAGTATGGCGTGAAGGCTCTGGGGAGCCCCCAGTCCCTCTGGCTGGCGCCGTGTGGCTCGGCGGGCTTCCCCGGGGGCGAGGGGGGGGGGCGGCACTGGGCGAGTGAGGCTGCTGGGAACCCTAGTCTTCCCTATATGAGTTTGGGGACCCGAGCTCGGAAAGGCTGCAGAATGGAGCCTCCTGGCCTGGGGTATACCTTGCTCCTGGATAAGGGAGGCCCTTTTCCGGAATCTGGAGAAAACCAAGGAGATACCAAACACGCGCTTCATGCCAAGGCAGCCCCTTGAGCGCGCTAAGCCTTACTGGCAAGGCTGGGTGCCGCGCGCGTGTTGGGTGTGTGGGCGGGAGGGGCACCTTTGCCGGCGCGCGTGCATCGCTTCCTCTACTGAGCAGCCTGGAGAGCTACACCAGCTGCGAAATCCCTGGGGTAAATTTCCTCCCTCCTGCCGCTCCCACGTTCGCCAGAGTTCTCTACCGGCTCGTTCGCCCGGGGAGGGGGGGAAGAATGGGGTGCGTGAATCACCCCTCACTCCGCCCTTACCCCCCCCCCCCCAGAATTACCTTCAATTGTTTGCCTTCCACGTGGGCTGGGCTGCCCCTTTCATCCGCCTGATGAGAGAGATGTAGTCCCCAGCCCCGGGGGGGCGTGAGGGTGGGGAGCCACGGACTGGGGCGGCCGGGAATGATGGGGGTTGTGGTAGTGGAAGTGCCGGTCGGAACTCGGCGAGTGTCCTGACCGAGGCCGGAAGGCAAATGTGTCCCCTAAAAGCTTTCTTGTATAGTAATGGCCAAAAAGGCGAGCCTGTTTGTAAACCCAGGGATTATTATTTGCTAGACCCCTTCCTTCTCCCACCCACCCCCAGGAGGCAAAGGAGAGAGGATTTAGTTAGCATCGGGGTTTTGATCTTTTGACTAGGCACTTCCGAGATGATTGGTACCTATTCGAGATTTTCAGCCACTACCATGGTGGTGAACCAATTTTTCTTCTGTGAGCAGTCGGTGGAACCGGAGATACATCGGAGAGCTGCATTTGGGCTGGATTCGGAAAGGCGGATTTCTGTAGTAAACAGCCGAGGTTTAAATCAGTCAATTACAATTTTTTCCCCTTTAGAAAACTCCAAGATAATACGTATTAATTTCACAATTAATGTACTGTATATAGAACTAGGTCGGAGTGAGGCCTCGTTTGCTTTTCTTGATATCTCTATAAAATAGTAGTAAATATAGTTTTCTCAATGAATTTCCTTCCTGACATTTTAATTGTGCTGCAAAATTCCCAGCAGGTAAGGATAATTCCCCCAGATTGTCCCTACCTTTATAAATGGGACGGGGAGGACGTGGGAGGGAAAGGGTCAAAGGAGGTGGCAGATTTTCTGCCCGCCTGACCAAGAGCTCCGTGGAAATCTTGGAAGAAAAGTTCAAGATAATGTTTAAAATATCATGTTAGAAATGCTTCTTCTAAGAATATCTAGATGTAGGAGTCTTTTTTTAAAAAGCCGGCCTCTTCAAGTGGTTTGCAGGAGGCAGGGATCTTAATAAAGGACCAATTCGTTTCCCCTTGAATTTCACCGACTCCTAAAATCTATTTTGAACGAAATCGGTGGTCTTAAATCGGGCAACAATCTGCTCGCTTCGATCCCACTTAGAGTTTAAGATTTGAAGCTAAGATTCGAGTCTTAGGAGTTTTCTTTCCCATGTGCGAAAACGTCCATTTTCAAGAATGAACATGTTTTTTTTTTTTAAAACGTTGTCGACCCTCGCCACAATTATGCCAATTACCCTCCGGAGGATTATGGCAATTCAGAGGCATTTTTTTTTTTATTTCAAAGCGCCTTTTGGGGTCTTTACAATAAAGGACGCCCAAGGCGGGGCGAGGGTCGCCTGAGGGCCGCGGAATTCTCTGCTTTCGTTCCCCTGAAAAAGCAGAGAGTGGCGAGCGGAATCTGCCCCACCGTGCCTTGCCTTTTGGTAGCTGAGCCTTTTCTTGGCAGTCTTGGCTCGGGTCTTTCACCAAAGGGGCTTCCCCCTTCCCCTCTCCCCCTAGGAATTAATTGAAAACTAGCTCCGATTTTCCCCGCCAGCTCTCCGGGTCTCTTCGTTTCGGACGACAGTGACGCTTGCCGAGGGACACACCTTCAGCCAGGGGTCTGAGAAGAGAGCCTCATTTCCTGCTCGCGAGGAAGCCGAGAAGGGACGAACCTCGGGAGAGGCGGGTGCGCCATCTGCAGCCTTCACTAGCTCTCCAAAGAGAGGATCGGGGCGGTGGCGAGGTTGGAAGGGGATTCCGGGCGGGGCAGCGGCCGAGATAGTGCTGTATGCGGACAGAACTGCCCAAAGAGGCGTATTTGGGAAGCTCGCTGGTTTGATTTACCCCTCTTGAGTGGGGAGGGGGTACTTATATTGTGATGGTCGCTTCCCCTGCAAGGGAAGGGCACGTAGCCTCCTTTTTTTTCCCTGTGCGTCCCAAGGGAAAGGAGGCCGGAAAGTTGGCGATGAATTTGAAGTTGCTTTTGACTTACACCAGGATTCAATGCAACCAATTTGATATTCTGGGGCGCCCTGGCAATGCAAGGGCTCGAGGTTCTTCTTCTACACTACAGCTTCCAACTTGGATCCTCATCTCCGAAACCTCATTTAGAAAGTCCAATTTTGCTTCTTTCGAATCTAGGCTGTCAGGAAGCCGTGGGAATTTTTCGTCCATCCTAAATCCCATTAGGGATCCATATTGCGATAATAATCTCTCTTGGGTGAACCACTACACCGAAAGTCCTGCCTTCCTTGCCTTCAGGCGGCAACCCAGATTTTTCGCCAGTTCCCTTTCTAACCCAGCCCGCCTTCACCTCTTCGGCTGAAGCGCAAAGCAACCCCGCGCTCCTTCACCTGGAGGCCATTCCCCCCCGGGGGGGGGCGGGCATGTGGGGCTGAGGCTTTGGTAGTGAGGTCTCGCTGGACGGTCCCAGCCCCTGACGCTCCTTGGCGAAAGGTTGATTCGGAGACGAGCGGAGATCTCCGTTTGTGTGTGGGGGAGTGTCCTTTTCCAAGTTTACCGGATTTAATAAGTCTCTTTTATTCCCTTCCATCTCCATTTTTTTTTTAAACTGGACACGGATTTGATGCCAATGGATGGATGGCGGAACTCTTTATGAGCCGGGGTAGGGAGAGGAAGAACTCGTTAAGGATGCCTAGCGTCGGGATAGGCAGATTCACTGTGTGAGTCCGTAGCCTCTCCTTTGCCTTGATTTAACTTGGTTTAACCTTCAATGCCCCGAGTTTGGCGCGGCTTCAAAGGTGAAAGCGCTGCCCCGAGGACGTTACAATCAAAATACGACAAAGGGACGGTCAGACCCAAGAAAATACATCCTCTTAAGTTTAGGATTGGGGCAACCTTTAAAGAACTCCTCGTTGCACAGAACAGATTTTTGCCCAGCTGGGTTTTATTTCTCCATCCAACTCAGCTCCTCTTGTTATTTCGCGGCTGCTACCGCCGCCGCCGCAGAAGCAGGAATGCAGCGCCCTCTATCGGCGCAGCACTTCACCGCCTGCCGTGACTCACGCCCCCTTTTTCGTTTCTGACCCTCTCCCGCAGCCCAAGCGCAGTCCAACCTTTTGGGCAAATGCCGACGACCCCGCACCGCGTTTACCAGCCAGCAGCTGCTGGAGTTGGAGCACCAGTTCAAGCTCAACAAATACCTGTCCCGGCCGAAGCGTTTCGAGGTGGCTACGTCGCTCATGCTCACCGAGACTCAGGTGAGTGTGGGGGTGCGTCGGACGGGGCTGGGGGAGGGGCGTCGCCTCCCAGGTAGCTCTGCACCCTCCGTGTGATAGGGAGGGAGCACTGCTTCCCAGCCATCAATCAGGTTTTGGAAGAAGTTTGAATCCATCCTCCGGGCTTTGTGAGGGGCAGTGGTCCAAGTGAATTAACCTCACTCCTCCCGTTGGGCGTTGGAAAGGAGAAAGGAAACCATGCGTTTCATTCGTAACAATTTCTTTAAAGTAAAACCCTAGAAGACATTGGAGTTCTTGCAGAGATTCCTGGTTGCTGACCCATTGGTTTAAACAGTCAAAATAAAAAGAGGAGAAAACTATGATATTAATATAGACATTGGGCAAAGCTATATGCTTAAATAGACACAATGGCCTGAGATCACAGAGATGTCACCTAAGTTTTGTGTGTTTAGCAAAAAGAGCACAGGATGAAACAGAAAAGTGACATAAGATTTATCAGTTGAAAACTTCCATCAGTTTCCTTGTTCAAGGCAGCTTTCAAAATCCTGGGAGTTTTGATGGCTAACTTCGAACTACAGGGAAGGCAGCTTTAAGCAATAACTATCACATTACTCAGCGTAAGCAGATACAGGCTACAGCATAACTACCCCATGGGGTGGTATCTTCATGAGATGGTTTTCCAATTGGCATCATGGAAGGAACCAAGGACCTGAAGCCAAACCTTTCCTTCCAAGTTCATCAGGACAATCTACTTTGTTCCGCACCATAGTTTAAGCTTTGCTCACTGCATTGCTTTGGCATTTATTTTTAAAGAACATAAGACTCTTTCATTTGTCTAGTTCCATTGTTTCCTTCTCCTTTGCAAACTTCCCAGAAGCTGAAATCTCATTTCCGGTTCTGGGATGTTCAGATGGCATGTAAACATAACTGCCAATCTCTGATTAATTAAACGTGCCTGAATTTAGCTTTTTTTGCTGGGTGATTTTTCCATATCTGATTTCTTTAATCAGACCCAATTTCCCGCTATGTGGCTCCCAGCATAAAATCCATTCTAAACAAGGTAAGCAAACTGAACATGACTAAGGGGGCTGCGGCAGACAAAATGGAGTGGAAGGAAAACAGACAGGAACTACTACATCTGGACTGCTGTGTGCATTTTAAAAAATGAAAAGGGGAACAGAGGTGTTACATTTCAGTTCTTGGGGGAAAGTGGAATCTAAACAGAAGGAAGAAAGGGCAAATCCTTTGATTTAAGTTCTGGATAATAAATTGCTTAAATTTAACAAGTTTGAGAGAGAATACACATACCCACACACACAGAGGAAGAATTATTTGCCTTATAGGAGAAGTCTGATTGTCCTGTCATATGATTTACAAATTTAGATCAGAAAACTGTCTATTTCAGGATACTTCTGGTCATCAAATTCTATCAGCTACAGCCAGCATCCCAACTTGCAGTGACTGCAGTAATTGGTTTTAGCGTTTGCAAAACTGGGCTCATAAATTCCAGTAAACCATTCTACAACCTAGCAGGATGTGTGAACTGAGGCATTGTCGTTTTCAAATCGTGTTTGCTAGTTCCAGCTGAAGAGGAGATCTCTGCTCAGGGTTGAATTGTGGAATTCTTGCTGCTTTCTGAGCTTGGTTGTTTTTTTGAAGACATTTTATTACCCAACTAGGTAATATCATCATCAATCAACCAGCTTAAAGAACACTGAAGATTTCAGAGTTATTAGTTAGTTTAAATCAAATAACAACACCTTGTTCAAAAAACCCAAATGAAAACAACCATGCTTTAGGGCAGTGATGACAAACCTTTTAGAGACCGAGTGCCCAAACTGCAAGTCTCTCATATGCGTGCATGCATGCACATGTGCATGGCAGAGACCTGAAGAACAGCTGGAGGAAGGTGGGACATCCCAACACCAGCAGCTCTTGTGAGATTTTTTCTTTCACAAGTTTCTGTTTTGTCTTTTGCAGAGAAATTTCTATTTCCCTACAAATGACAGTGAGAAGCAACAGACAAATGCAGTAGAGCTGAGCTGGGGAAATGGCAAGTGTGCCCACAGAGAGGGCTCTGAGTACCACTTCTGGTGCACGTGCCATAGGTTTGCCACCACTGGTTTAGGACAAAGCACTAGCCCAGAGACAATCCTATCCAAAGCTTGGCATCCAATTAGCCTTTGTTTGATTGTTCCCTTTTAAAATGTTTCCCTGGTCAAATCTAGAACTGGTCCATCCAGCGCACAGAACACCTGCACCAAAGTCAAGTGTGGTAAAGTCATAACATAAATGCTTCTTTGATGTATCCTCACTTGGAATGCAAGGACCCAAACCGGAGTAGCCATATAGAGAGGTAGGAGGCAAATAAATTTAAGAAATAAATAATGAAATACAAATATCCATGGGCAAACTATCACTCCTCTCCTGATGGACCTGTGGAATGCCAGCCTAAACCAAAACAGGCTATTAGACCCAAGCCACTGTAGTTTACCCACTCAGCCACGTTGGAAGAAACCATGTCCTTAATCATGTATGAGCCCGGTCTGTTTCCCCTCCCTTCTGTAGGTGAAGATCTGGTTTCAGAACCGACGCATGAAGTGGAAACGGAGCAAGAAGGCCAAGGAGCAGGCAGTCCAAGAAGCTGAGAAACAGAAGGGTGGAAATGCTGAGCAAGACAAGGGGGCAGAGGAGGGGCAGCTGCTGCCAGGGGGGGCTGAAAAGAGCCATGTGGGTCGCCGCCTGCGGGGACTCAGAGACAGTGAGCCAGAAGAAGAAGAGGAGGAGGAGGAGGAGGAGGAACCAGAGGAAGAACCAGAGGAGGAACCAGAGGAGGAACCAGAAGAAGAGGAGGAACCACAGGGGGAGAAGCCAAAAGAGGAGGAAGAAGAAGAGGAGGAGGAACCAGAAGAACAACCAGAGGAGGAGAAGGAAAAAAATGTAGAAATTCAGCCCAAAAAGTTCAATGTGAAAGCATTGGCTGGTGTTTTCTTGGGCATTAACCAAAGTTTATCAACATTACAAAGTATGGATCCAAATGTAGAACGTTTTGGAAAGGTGTATCAAGATATGCATGAAATCTTAAAGTGTTATCATGAAATATATGAAGAAAAAAAGAAAAAAACTTGTGCAAACCCAAATTAGTGGGTTCTTTAAGAAAGTTGCTTCTTCCACGGCTACAGTTTCTTCTCCCTATCCAGAGGAATAGAAGATGGAGATAATCCTCAACCACCAGCCAACTATCCCAATGTATCCAACTTTTCCAAAAACACAGGAAAAAACTATAATTTTGAAGGACTGATGGTGATGCTTATTATACTGCAATTGTAAAGTCTGATTTTGTACTCATTTTGTTAAAAATGTTCAGTTCTTGAAAGATAAAAGAAATTGAGTTTGGAAGGTCAAAGTAAAATAATAAGTTGCAGGCATATGATTATTCACTTAGTGACTGCTTTACTTCATTTAACTGAAGGGGAAGTACAGCAAAATCATAAACCCAGCCACAGTCACATAATTTTCTGCTTAGCGACCAAATTGACCATCCTAATCTTCCTAATTGTAGTCACTAAAGGAGGACTAAAATTTTAAATTTTAAATAAAATAAACTATATAAAGGACTAAAATGTAAATTTCTAGTTAAGATTTTATTTAAACTAAGAAAATGGCTTTATGAGCGAATGATAATTATTAAGATCCAAAAATTTAGGCAGAAGATTGTAAGATTTGGAGGCTTCTGTATAAAATGCACAACAGTTTTATTTTTGCAGCAATGTCTTGAAATTATGTTAGATCCAAAATTAGTGGTTATCACTAATACCAGCTGCATAGCATTTTCACAATTGTGGCCCATGCCTTGGGCAATTTGAAAAATGGCTAAATTTATCGAATGAGTATCTATTTTCACCACAACCTTTTTCTCCACATTTAAGGAAAGCAATTAGTACGTTTTCCCACTCACCGATGATGCTTAATAAACTGAAACCAAGTCAAAGGACCCACCAATCACTTTCCTTTAATTCCCTACATTAAAATCAGAACAGCACCAATGTTACTCTTGTTCCTGTGGAAGTGCATGGTAAAACCAACTGCATTTGTACTAGCCTACTTTTCTGCTATATCAAGGAAGGGCAGAACATACATTAACATGGTTGTGAGGAAGAACTTTTATTTTGGAATAAAACGCATAGGGTTTTTTTGTAACTGTTATATTGTGGTGTTGTCTTTTTTTTTTTTTTTTTGTAAAATTCTCAGATTTTAATGTTTTGTATACAGTCCTGGAAGAAGACTTAAAAACTGAAAAACTGCAGCCGAACTTTTCATTATGTTGCACTTATATTGTGCTTGACAAGGAGAGGAAGTAACAAATATTAGAAAATCCTGTAATATGACACATTAGTTGATGTGGTTAAGTTACATAGAAATACTTCCATAAAAGCTAAATTAGAAAACACAATGCAAATGTACAGCCATTTTTCCAAATGGAGCTTCTCTCAGTGTTGCTATTTTTTCCACTCTAGAAGATCTAGAATCATTTACTAAAATTTCATTATATATAGATGTGATCAAAAGTATTGATACCCTCTACTTTTTGAGTCACCAGTTTCCATGAAATAAGTTGAAACTGATAAAAGGAAATTGGCATCTACTATTCTCTAATCCACTGTCCCAAGAGCAGATGCTTTGATTTTGTTGTATGACTTAGCATATTCTTAAAATAAAATGAAAATGGCATGGGCGTACTTATTAGTACTCATTAAAAGTTAAAATACATCACTGGATGTTAGTGGTCTGTTAAGCAAAATCTTTAATTGGTATCATAAGTGTGTTCCATTTTATAATCAGTTGCTCAGCCTGTTTGAATGGAGCATTTTGTGTCCATTTGGTCACACTTCGGTCACTTTGTGTTTTATGCAGCACAGTGACTATAGACAAGAAAAAGAAATGCAGACAGTTGTCTGATAAGGAAAGGAAGTTGGTAATAACCAAGCATACCATGTTTCCCTGAAAATAAGACCCAACCAGAAAATAAGCACTAGCATGATTTTTAGGGTGCTCATAATAAAAGCACAACACCCCCCCCCAAATAAGCCCCAGTGAAGATCAGCGGGGGTAGGGGTGGGTGGGCGTGCCTAGCACAGGAGGCAGCAAATGCATGGAGGCAGATGGTGTATAGCTCAGCCACAGCCCATATAGTGCAGGTGAGTCTCAACACTGCAACCTCTGCCCAGCCCTCCAAGCAGAAACACAGGCGGGGGAGGCAGGTGATTCTGATGCACAGTGGCAGCAGGCAGAGGCATGGGGGGGAGGGTGTGTGATCCTGACATACCTTATCATTCTATAAGCCAGTGGGCCAGATTGGCACCTGATTTAATGGAGGCAGGTGATTCTGACATGTTGCAGCACTGGCAGCAGGCAGAAGCACTGGGGGAGAAGGCAGGTCATCCTGATGTGTGCAGTCTGTGTTGAAACCCAGGCAAGCCAAAAGAAGGAGAGACGGATTGACACCCAATTTAATGGAGACAGGCAATTGCAATGCACAGTGGCATCGGCAGCAGGCAGAGGCATGGTGGGCAGCAGGTGATTCTGGCATGCATCAGGATAGCCTGCCTTCTACCCTGAACCTCTGCCTGCTGCTGGTGCCACCACACATAGGAATCACCTGCCTCCATTAAATCAGGTGTCAGTCTGTCCCTCCGTCTTGGCTTAGTCATGGCTTGCTCACGTGGTTGCAACATGTTCCCAAAAATAAGCCCTAATGTGTCTTTTTGGAACCAAAAAAATATAAGTCTGGGTCTTGTTTTGGGGAAAACACAGTGGTAAAAGGAAAGGCTAGAAAACCATCTCCAATGAGTCTTATTTCTTGTGACCATGGTGGCTAATAATGTCAAGTTTAAGGTCCATGCAGTGGTGGGATACTGTCTGGTCTCATTGGTTCTATTGAACCAGTAGTTGCAGTTGGCCCTGCCCACCCACCTCCGCCATATCCCCTTCTTCTTTTTCTTTCTTGTTCATCTGAATCGCGTGACAGCTGTTTTCCTCACCTCCGCAGTCTTCCTACTTACCGGGGCTGCCTCTGGTAAGCTGAATTTTTTTGTAGTTCTGAAGCAACAGTTGTTAAATCAGTTGCAGCCCACCACTGGGTCCATGGGACTGTAGCCAACTATCCTAGACATTGCCACAAGTGTTGGAAAATTGACTGACACTTAAAACAGAAGGGTATTGTTAGGTAAGATCCCCGTTAGGAGAATGAGTGCATTCAGAGAAGCATAGTGAGAATGGTGTTGAAGAACACACAAACCAGCATACAGAGACATTGAATTGTAAAAAAAATAGGTTTTTACTTTCGTGGAAATGGAGGTATACAAAGTCTATCAAACAATCTAAGTCATTCATGGTTAAGACAATTAGTCATCAACGTTTGCAGTTCAGGGATAAGCCAAAAAACACAGTCCAGAATCATATAAACAGTTCAGTACACAAAGCTTGCTAATAGTTGCAAAACTCACAGTAATTCATGCTGATCAGTACAGGACACATCTAACAACCAGCAAGCAACATTGATTCTGGCTCCATCTTATGGTCATTGGAGGTAATAGCAACCAATCACATTACAGTATTGATTTAAAGATACAAGATTACATTGTTGGTACATCTTGGCTTATATATTGTCAAGATTCAAATGGAGATTTTGTAAAGGGGGTGTATTAAATGTATTTGCATGTATATGGGCTAGTTAAGGTAGCTAGCAGGCAATCTTGACAATAGAATATTCCTTGTT
>JAEANM010006124.1:0-18881 GCA_017656035.1 Myanophis thanlyinensis
AGCCCGATTGGAGAGGATCTAAATACAAGGCTTCATCCAGATGCTGGGGAAGCTGTCGTGCCACCACGGTCTCCACAACCTTCACTAAGAAAGGAAGGTTGGCGACAGGCCGATAATTAGCTAGCGAAGCTGGGTCCAGGGTAGGTTTCTTGAGAAGAGGTCTCACTACCGCCTCTTTCAAGGCGGCAGGTAGGACACCCTCCCTCAAGGAAGCGTTGATAATCTCCTGGAACCAGCCTTGTGTCACCTCCCGAGTTGCTAATAACAATAACATAATAGTATGTACTTAATTAGAAGACCCTGAAGAAAAATAAGCGAAAGAAACAGCCTCGCATTCCCTTGGATGTCAGGGACGCCTAGTCCAGATAGCTGGGAGCGTCGGGCGGCTTGTCCCCAGCCCTGCTCCCGGACATCTAACCCGCAGCTTCACAGAAACCCAGAACAAGCTTCGGGAGTCTTGGAGGACTGGAGGAAATCAGCCCCTACGATCCGCTCTGCGACCCCCGACTCTCGGCCACTGAGGATCATCGGGGAGGCGAGAGGGAAGCCCCCGTCACTCCCTCCCTCGCCCGCTCGCTCGCTCGCTTTCCTGATCTCCCCAAAGGCAACTCACCCTCGCGGTGACCTTATACACCGTGTATCCCCGAGGGTGGCGCTTGGGCTCGGTGACCGTGTAGAATCGGGCCACCTCCCCGCCTCGATTTCGCGGGGAGATCATCCTCGCCGCCGCGGCTGATGGTGCAGCGACCCTGTGAGTGGTGCAGAGGCCGCCGCTTGCCCGGCGCCGAGTGGGCGCCGCCTCTCAGAGCTGTCAGTCAGTCGATCCGCTCCCGGGTCAGGCCCGGATTCGAGGCGGAAGCAGCTTCGGAAGTACTGTGGCGGCAACGTTTCCCTTCTAGTAATTCAGGCAGCGGCGAAGGTCGGTGTGTTTTCTGCCGGCTAGCTAATCTCTCCATATCCCCAGCCACCCTTAAGGGCTGGAAACAAGAAAAAAGGACAGGAAGGATCCTTGCAACGATCTTAAAATCGAGCAGTAAATTTTGGGGCATAAATAACTGTATCTTGGTATCGAAAGAAATTGGAAAATCCGTTCTATTTTGCCTGGCATTTCCATTCTGGTAGGGAATTCAAGAATTGAATTCAGTGGAGTTTAGACTCATTAGGATTTGTTTTCATCGTAGTCCTCGGTGTTGCATGTTTGTGGCATCTTTCTAATGTTGCTGTATGCTATTTTGGAAAGGATGTAAGATAGAATTAAGAGAGTTTGTTTCCTAAATCCACTTAGTAATTTCTAGACAGATGTTACCTTACTTCAAATGTTGAACAAAATAATAATAGTATTGCAGTTTAACTGATAGTGCGAAATTGGGTACTTGTTTGACATAAGGTAATATAAAAATAAGAAATGAGCAGTTATTAGGGAACTTTGATGAACAGTGGACTATTGTAAAAATAATGAAGAATGCGAGAATGTCAGTTTAACCAACTACATTTGACAAAGTACAATGTGATGCAAAATAAGCTAAAATTTTCAGGAACCACGTTCCACTACTAATTCAGCCAACCAAATTCCTGGCATTACTAGGGAATCCTGATTTTAAAAAATCAACTCGCCAAAGTATCCAAGTTTTGATATATATATATATATATATATATTTGGTGGATTTATGTTCAACACAACTGATAAATTTGGATAATGGGGAAATGGAGATTCCAAACCATATTGAGGAATATACAGAAACATAACCAGAATAGATAGGAAAGGACTTCTTGTTCATTTTGTTTATTTTTCTTCAGAGTCTTCTAATTAAGTATAGAATGATGAAGTTGGTTGGCAGTAAATATTTTTGCACAGAACAAATAGTGAATTATGATTTACAAGGAAATATAGGCTCTTTTTGCATCAAGGTCTTTTTTAAATTACTAGAAAACTAAAATTCTAAGAATTTCAGTTTTGGTTTAGAAGTGGCTTTTCTTAAAATAGTTATTTCTCCCTAATATATCCCACTATTTAAATTATTTCATTATAAATGGATTCATACTACCATTCCTTTTTTGAGTTTACAGGATTTTGTTAAAATCTATTTTTATTTCCTATATGACAGGATTGTCCTGCAATTGAAAATTAGTATCAAGTCCTATGAACATCATATAAGTTTAGCAAGATTGAAGGAAGTAGAACAAGGGGAAAATACAGAATGATAAAAACATCCCTATAAAGTCTTTGGAAGAGCTGGGGACTGTTACCATTTAGATTAAAATGTTTAGAATTTGTTCATACAATCATCAGAGATCAGGAAGAATTTGATGAAAACTAATTAGCTATTTGTTGTTATTAGTTGTGAAGTCATGTCCAACCCATCATGACCCCATGAACAATGTTCCTCCAGGCTTTCCTGACCTCTACCATCCCCTAGAGTCCATTTAAGCTCATGCCAACTGCTTCAATGAATCCATCCAGCCATCTCATTCTCTGCTGTCCCCTTCTTCTTTTGCCCTCAATTATTCCCAGCATTAGGCTCTTCTCCAGTGAGTAATTAGCTATAGCACTACAGAAAGCATAATTCCACTGAATACTGAATATATATCATTTATAAATTTTAATTACTGCCTTTCCAAACAGTAACAGAAACATATAAGAACTGTATTTTCATACAAAAATACTGAATTAACCAGGATTTGGAAAATATGGTTCAATATAAAAGGATGTGAGCACAGTATCTTATATGGAACACTTTGATACAGCTGAGTCTTTCCTGAGATCACATACCTGCTTTATCATATCTAAACATATTTTTCTATTAAACTCAAAGCACTTCAATAATTTGTGATGTGTTTTCTGTATATTTGGGAGATTACAGTGTGAAGATGGAATCAATCTGTTCAGTTTAAGAAATCAATTTTTAGAAGATATAACTTCATGATCAAAAAATGAAGACTTAAACCTTCTGACTCATTTAATCTAAACTCTGTTGTGTTATACTAACTATAGATCATGTGTGCACATGCACACACATACGTTATATGTAGTCTTCAAACATTTATGGGGAATAATCACTCCACCAGGCAGAATATTTAAAGGGCAAATGTCATGCCTGGAAAAGTATACACAAAAGCCCCATCTCCATCTCTGCAGTACTATATAGCATATGCAGTTGGGGAAAGTTAGTGCCTTTACTCTCACGTTCCCTTCATTTTCAAGGTATATTTTGGAAGCAGATTTTGGATTATTTATACTAATAATAATAGCAGCAAAAACAATAAAGCTTGACTATAAATTTAATATAAAAATTGTAAGTTCCTCCTGAATCCTGGCTCACTGTTTTGCTTTATATCAATTTCACAATGAGGATCTTTAATAATCAAAGTGTTTTGTGTGTGGATTTTCTACAACATGCTGCAGAATCCTACAAATGTGCAGATAAGTCATTTTAAAATTAGTACAATTAAGATAGAATGTCTGAAATTTACTGACAGCCAGATCTCTGAAAATTGTTATATTATGATGGCAAAACAAACAAATAGAAGTGTAGGATTGTAAAACAATCTTGTTTGTTACATTAGCTTCTGCAAGTCTTGCTTTTAAATACATCTACGGCCAAATACAGACCAAAACCTTTCTTCATTAATGTGTTGTCATGCTGAAACCTGCATAGTTGAAATCTATAAATTTGTGCAGGCTATACTGTACAATTTATAAACAAATAGATTTTTTAAAACAATATACTACTACTGCAGATGTATAATTTTAGTAAGAAAATGAGCAAGATCTTGTGTTTGAAAATTTTGCCACAATGTGGTTGCATTGTTGCCAAATTTAATACCGAATATACATCTGATAATTTTCTCTGAAGGCTGCTTCTACAGAACACTTGGGATTTGTCTACTACACTCAACTGTGCAACTTGAGATTCTCATTTTAGATTGTGAGATCACTACAATGCTTCTAAGTTCTAGCAGCCTGTATTTCCATGACAACTTCATTACAGTACTGTATAGATTTTCATGAACATTCTTACTGTATTTGGTTTTTTAAAGGATAGAATCTATTTTGATTGTTCAGTCACTTCTGCTTTATTCAGTTAAAACTAGATGAGGAATGGCATCATGACGATAAGGTTTGTAATATATGAATTTGTTACATATTTAACTGCCATGTACCAAAGCACCAATTCTCTTTACTGGGAACATCAAAATAGTTATGTTTTTACTAAGTCACCGCCAGCTCTGCACATATAAGACAATAGCTTGAGTAAGGTTATGCTAAAACTAAAATTCCAAGTTAGTGTGAATATTGAAGCTATCTAGCACTATACACACACGTATATAATTTTGTAAAAAAAAGTTTTAAAAAGGAAAATAAAAATACAAATCAATATAAAATAAGGGGAAAAAAAGAAATCAGAAAGCTAAAAGGATAAAAAATAAAAAAGACAAAGAAATACAAAGACTCTTTTTATAATTATCAAATCATCAAAACAGAATCCAGTCAACAACTAAGCTTGGGGGAATAGCCAACCTTTAGAAATAAGATCCAGAAGGATATTGACAGATTTCAACATTGGGCCTTATCAAGTTAAATGCAAACTTGTGGATGCAGCTTTGTGGTATCTTCACAGTCAAGATCAATCCAAACTTGCAGCTATTTAATAAGTTAATCACACAGAGAGACAAATATAAGCACAATATAATGTTCTTTATGTAAACTTTTTTTAGTCATAGTCCAAACGTATTTGATAAACACACTTTTCAGGATTGCACTGAATCTTTGATTAGAAAGCTGAATTTATGAATTTATGTTCAGTCACTCTATTTCTGTAAAATTGACCTCATGAGAATCACTATGTATGAATCACTTGAAATCTACCAATTAACTTTAAACAAGGCACAGTGTACAAATGACAAGTCCAATTCAAATATAAATAGATGTATACTGAAAAACATTGTTTTAAACATGTCTTCATCGGTCTTCATCAAATAGTTTCAAAAGCAGTCTATAAATTCGGCAAGTTACGGAATTCCTGTCCAAAATTAAATAGCAAATCCATACACAGAGCAGGGCCAGCATCTGCTACTCAGAGGAACCTGCTCCGCTCAGTGCAGGTTTTGACTCAGGTACTGAAGAAACATGCCGCCCAACTGAGGCAGATTTTCTTCGCCTTCTCCCGGGTGCATCTTGGCATAACTGAGGAACTGTCTTCGCAGGCGGCTCAGCTCAGCCAAGCTGACTGGCCTGTTGAGGACCAAGCCCGGAGGCTCTCGGCCGCCTCCCGCTAGCCCATCCACCGCCACCGGAATAAACTGCCCGGCCTGGGCGCCGTCCCTCTGAGCACCCATTACGGCGGCCAGCACCTCTTGGGTCAGGCGGTCGAGTTGGTGAAGGAAGCCGGCGGTTTGGAGCGGCTGGGAGCGCGTGGACTGGTTGGGAGGAGGCGGGCGCCGCTCCAAGAGGGCAGCGCGGATCTCGGGCAGCGGCAGGGGCTCGGCGGGGTCCTCGGGCGCCAGAAAAAGAGGCCAGTCCCAGCGGTTTTGCGAGTCCGGCGGCTCCAAAGGAGGGCGGTCGGGGAGCGCGCCACCTCCCGGGCAGAGCACCAGGCAGTGCGGGGTCCCCGCGTGCTTGCTGAGGCAGTACAGCTCGTAGCGGAAGCTTTTCAGCTCGCTGCCCGCGTCGACGATTACCACGTCCCGCTGGTTCAGCAGCCGCTCGGCCGCCGCCCGCAAGGCAGCCCGCCCCCCGGCCACGTCCGCCTCGGACACAACGAAGGCGCGCCGTTCGCCTTCAGCGACCAAAGCGGCGCGCAGCTCTTCGGCGCGCCGGCTCTTGCCGCTGCCCGGCAGCCCGCAGAGCAACACCAGCGGCATCCCGCCTTCTTCGCTTACTCGTCCGAGGAAACCTCTCGGTTTATCATTTCTGCTTCCGCCCGACGCTGAGATGGCGGCAGCGACGTTTCCATTAACCAGGAGGTTTTTCGAGCGCGCTTTCCTCTTCCGGTTTCCCCCCTTCCAATCACCTCTTCGCGATTCGGACTTCGGAAAGACGAAAGAGATAAAATAATGAAGAGCAGTTTTCTGAGTCGAACTTCCTGGCTCGCAGCAAACCCTCGTTTTACTCTTTCTAACTCTTTTTAACTCAAGAGTTAAAAACCAGCCACCTCTTCGATCCTTCAGTAGAGCCGGGATTCCCGGGCAGTTTCCTATACGGGGGAAATAGGAGGATCCTATGAAAGAACCCAAAGAGAATTTCTCAGCAGCTTGTTTTCCCTGAGTCTACAGAACCGTGATCGAAAGTAACGCCCGCCGTGGAAAAAAATAAAACTCCAAGTCCCATGCACCGAAGCGAAAGCAGAGTTTGGGGGAAAGAAACAGGTGGGCTTTGTTGTGCGGGAGGAGTGGCTGGAACTAGCGCGGGGCTGAGTCCTGATCGCGCGCGGTGAATGAAAGAGGCGCCGGCGGCGGCCTGAGATGACCCGTCGGGCGAATGACGGTGGAGACCAGAGGTCTGGCCAGGAGAGCGGAAGTGGCCCGCTCGGAGGTAACGATGCGGACTCCCGTGGCCTGGGACGGACTCGCCAAATCCTAGTGCCGTCGGATATGTCGGAGTACAACTCACAGCACTCCCTTAATATGTATGGCCCCTGTGGTCGGGCAGCACCGGGGAACGCTGGCCGGAGGGATAAGAACTGCCCTTTGGAGCAAGCTCAGAGAGCACCGAGGACCCCTCCTTTCAACCCTGATCTACAGATATTCTCCTTTATCGATAGTGAAACAGACAATCATTAACCAAGCAGCGCTTCCAGGCTGGGTTAATTCATCACATTAAACCGTAGACTTCGCAAGGTGGTTTGGCTGAAGGCTGATACATTTGATAAATCCATTGTGTGTGTGAAGATTAATTTTAGGGCATTGTTTCCTGGGGATGTCGACCCACTTTTAAAAATTAGACAATTTCCCAAAGAGCTTCCCTATTTGTATGTGTTAGGTTTGTCGATGTTTACTGCATTGCAAAATTAAAATCGGTGCATTCACTGCCGTTACCACCACTCACAATTGCTCCATGAGGTTTTAATATTGTTTCTCAACATAGGCTGGCAAATATTTTTTTATTTTATGGACCCTTGAGAGGGACTTGGGGGATCCCCAGGGGTCTTAGTGGATTAGCCAACTTGGCAGTTCAATTTAATTGAACTATTCAATGTAATTATTTAAAGTAATTTATTTTACTTTTTGTCATTCACATTTCATTTTGTCCCTCTTTTTTTTCTTTCTTTAATGATTCTATTCCAACATTTCCTCAATATTAGTGTAACTCTTGTTCCGCAGCAAATTGTCCCGTGGCAAATTGTCTATGGCAAGTTGTCCTGCATCCAGTTGGTTGCAATTGGTTGAGTTGGTCATGCCAAATTGGCTGCTGCAAGTTGTCCTAAACCCAGGGTCTTAGAGTCACAGTTTAAGAAATACTGAGGGCCCGCCCAGCCAGTTGTGGATTGTTAAGTCAATTCCGATTGAACAAAACCTGGGGTATTTTCAAGAGCTTACTGCTTTCATCAGGATGTCAAAAAATTAATTACCAAACTAAGTAACATTAACACTGCAGACATTTCATTACCTGATAAGGTAACATCACTGTACTTATAGGTTACCTACTCAGCATAAAAAGTAATGTCTTCCCTAAATTCCTTTATTTTTTAAAATATTCTTTATTAAACAATAACACAATTTAATCCATCCAGTTATGGGTTTAAAAGTTGACAAAAGGGGACAAGGAGTAGATGCATACATTATTCTTAGAATAACTTCAGAAATTGTAATCAGGCATTACTGTTTTATTCACGCTCTTGTAGTTGGCACACAAGCCATCATGTCAGGGCCAAAACAGAAATGGTATCAAGATGAAAAGATATGCAAAACTGTTCATACAGTTACTATCATGTCTACTGCACTTTAGTTCTAAAAGATACTCTAACTGTAAATGAAAAGGCCTGTTAAAAACATAGCAGGAGACCAAAATGTTCAGCATTCTATACTATCTGTAGCCAACTAAACAGTAACATAAGGTAGTTGTTGACTTAGCAATAGCATTTAGACTTATATACTGCTTTCCAGTCCTCTCTAAGTGGTTTACAGAGTCAGCATATCGCCCCCAACAATCTGGGTCCTCATTTTACCCACCTCGGAAGGATGGAAGGTTGAGTCAACCTTGAGCCTGGTGGGATTTGAACCAGCAGACAGCAGAAGTACTGCAGTACTGCACTCTAACCACAGCACCACCAAGACTTACAACCACAATTGGAATTTTTTGTTACTAATTGTGGAAGTTGTTAAATGTTTTGTAGTTGATTTTATGACCTTTTTTGCCATAGTTATTAAGTTAATCACTGCAATTGGTAAGCGAATCATGTTGTTAAACAAATCCAGCTTCTTCTAATAACTTTGCTTGTAGGCAGCTGGCTGAGAAGGTTGCAAATGTTGATCACAAGGCCCTGGAATGCTGCAACCATCATAAATATACTGTATTTTTCGCACCATAAGACACACCAGACCATAAGATGCACTTAGGTTTAGAGGAGGAAAACGTGTGTCCCGTTTTTGGCCTCTTCAGCCCCCAGAAGCACTCTGCTAACCAAAACCTGGCCTGTTTCTGGCCTCGCAAATCCTCTACGCATCCCGTTTTTGGCCTGCAGGGTGCTTCTGGGGGCAGGGGAAGCCGAAAACAGGATGCACGGAGAGTTTGGGAGGCCGAAAACAGGCCTGTATTTGCTCTGTAAGACACACAGACATTTCCACCCACTTTTGGGGGGCGGGGGGGAGTGTGTCTTATAGTGTGAAAAATACAGTATGCCAGTTGCCAAATGCCTGAATTTTGATTGCATGACTGTAAAAATCCTGCAATGGTAGTAAGTGCGAGAACTGGTTGTTAAGTCCCTTCTTTCAGTGCTGTTGTAATTTTGAGCAATCCCTAAACAAACAATTGTAAATCAAGGAGTATCTACCACAAAAAGTATGTGAAAGCAGAAATATCGTCCCATTGTGACCCAGCAACTGGCTTCTACCTACACTTTCTGATACTGAAATATTGATGTCAGTAAGTGATGCACTTTTATGGACAGCTGTCTTAAACATTATGCAAATGTCACCAATCTAATTTTTTTAGATAACTGTAACCTTTTCCCTCTTTTCCTTCTCCATTTATTCTTCCCCCTTTCCATTTTAAATGTTATATTACAGAAATCTAACTACTGTTGCTTTTCTTCTAGATATCCCATGCTGTCCCGCCACATTCACAGGCTGGTTAGCGATTGGGGCTTTTACCGGAATCATCTTCAAAGATACCTCCAGAATGCTCAAGCTTTTCAGTGCCTGAAGTGTGCGGAGTACTATTCTTGGGCTTGCTACCCACATTTGAACCTTCAGCATTTTGGGGAGAATTGGAGACTTCCCCTGTTCTGGAACTTGCAACTTTCTCCCAATTTCTGGCAAAACTATTCCATTCATTTTTGTACTGCGAAAATGAAATCTGAGGACTGTGAACCAGTTTTTAAAAAACGAAGAGATAGCGAAGTGCAGGACATTAGTTGCAGTGTTGAAAAAAAGATAAATGTATCTTCTTTAAATGAAAAATCATCATCTCCGCTTAAAGAAGAAAACACTCCACAACTAAAAAGTAATATGGCATTTTATTATGTTGATCATTGGTCTTCGTAGGATATAGATAATTAGCTGGAGTGTAGAGAGAGATTTTGGATAATCTGTCTAATTTTTAGTATTGCCCAATTCTGAATGATGAACAGAATAAAAACATACCAAAGAAAAAATCCCAAAAAGAAACCACCACCACCCAACCAAGAAAAGAGCCCCCATGAATATCTCAGATCATACACAATGCACATACATATATACCAGAGTCCCCATAACTAATATTCCAGTAATAGTAAATAGTAAAGAATCACATCTTCAGTTTTCCTACAGGCCAATTGGGTTGGGTCATCTGCATTTCTGGGGAGTAGGTTTTTTTCATAGAGCAGTTGCAGGTACTTCCTGGGACCCATTGGGTGACATTGCTTCATCACAAGATCCAGAACATTCCCACTGCCAGATTGAGTGGAATGAGCAGAGATCAGTGGATCGATAATTCTATAAGTAACCTAAGTAAATGGGTCCCTAATACAACATATTGAGGAAAACTTTGAAAAAGATAAGTTGTTACCTTATGCCCACTGTAAGTTCTTTGGAGGAACAACAGGATATAATTGATTTTAAATCATCTCTTCTTCAAGTACACTGGCATTTATTCAGATACTTAAAAACTATTCATAATTACCTTATTAATGTGTATATTTTATTACCTCTCCTCCAAAGAATCCTAATTACTAGAATTATGTGTAAATATCCCAGTGCACACTTTTTGGGGTCTAAGTATATGAAATTATTTCTTAAAGATACCCTGTGAAATCTTTTAAGTAATCTTGATGTGCTATGCTATGAATAAACATTTCTGAGAATAAAGATGCTCTCACCTTTTTAAATGTGAGTCAGTGTTAATGGAAAATAGAGTTATTATACAATAAGGAAAAAGTAATCAACTTGGCATCTTCTAGATTTCTTCTTGGTTATTGTTTATGTACTATTCCTGCTATGTATCTGGTAAATAGCTCCAAATTTGAGCAGATTTATATTAACTTACTAAGATCTATAATTAATCTAAATTCAGATACATATTAACTTAAACCTTATTTCCATTCCTTGATTTATTCTATTCAGGTTTGATCAAGAGACAGTGGGAATACTTTTGCCATCAAAGTAAAAAAACAACAGTTATTAGAGACAAGATGCAGGTCAACCAAGATGATAAAGACCCACAGACAACATTTGATTTTACTGTAATGTCATACAACATTCTTTCCCAGGATTTATTAGAATACAATCCCCACCTTTACAGACACTGCCAGCAACAAATACTAGCTTGGAATTACCGCTTTCCCAACATTCTTGCAGATATCAAACAACTTGATGCAGATGTAAGTAGAAACCTGCCAGTAAGTAAACTGATTACTGATGCATGGTATTGTTTTTACTGATAATAAATATACACAGGTGCATTTCACATATTACAAGTTTAAATAAAACTGAACATATATGTGATATAATTTATTTACTATGTTTATTCATTTAATTAAATTTATATGGCCCCTTATCTTGCCCTAGTGACTTTTGGTGGCTATCAAAAGGTAAAAACACCATATAAAATAACAACAATATATAAAATCTACAATAACTACTAGAATAAAAATAAATGCAATAAATAAGAATACCTGATGTGCTCCAACTAATCTCCCAACTCCCATGTCTAGGAACAAATCCAGGCCTTCCTGGCTTTCAAGAAGCCAATCTAATCTTAGCAGTTACGATGTTTCAAAATACACTTATCTCTGACAAATCTGACACCAAAACAAATGTTTTCTTCATGAATCTTGACTTGTTTTCTTGCAACACAATGTTACTTATGTTTACTTAGAAGTGGATCAGAAAAGCCAAGACATTTGCAGAAAATGTGTTTCTTTTAGCATTGTATGCTACCCTGAGCTTAGTAGTATTTACATAAATGTGCAGAGCATTATGACCATGTAAACGTCCCGTTGCTTTTGCTGGAAAAGCTATATGTATATTAACCCTGTTTTTTGAAATCAGTAAGACTTGGAAATTTTCAACTTTGCTTGGACTGTATCCAGTCCTTTTCATCAATCCTTTATTTAATGTTAAATTTTCTGCATTTTTTTTATTATAGTATTAATTAGAAATCAAATCATTTCTAAAATTGTCATAATAATAATGTTAAGTGATGACATAGATCTTACACTGTTGATCATCTGTTTCCCTACCCACAGGTACTTTGTTTGCAGGAAGTCCAAGAAGACCAATATGGAGTAGAAATCAAGCCAAGCTTGGAAGCCCTAGGTACTACACTTCCATTATATGCAACCAAAAAATCCTGCATAGTAAAACAGTGATCTTATTTACTTAACTATAAAACTATATGGAGTACACTTCCTTAGTTTATACCTCTGTGTTCTATTTATCCCCAGCCCAGTATCTGTACTGAAAAGTGAGCAATTTGTAAGAAAGCAGCAGCACCCAATAGGTTTGCTCTCTTTCCTAATATAAACACAATAAATAATCCTATTAGCAAACCAACAAATGCTTTTAAATATGTGAACATATACTATATAATAGGTTCTTTTATGTGCCATTAATTCTTCAGAATTTGCTCATTGTGAAACATGTATTCTGTCCAATCATTCCTGCCTAACCATGATGCTAATTTGCTTTATTTAGCTATATTTTGTTAAATCATAAAGGCTGAATTGTCACATTGTGCTAACCCTGATTTCTTTATCCATGTTTTGTGAATTCAACTATAATAAACAGGTTTACCTGGTATCCTAAACCAAAAGTAAACTTCATTACAGATTAGGGTGAAGCATAATTCTTGCTCATATTCTATGCTGTAATTCTTGGAAATCTTGAAATTTCTCCTTTTCTGTTTTTTCTAGGCTATCACTGTGAATATAAAATGAGGACAGGAAGAAAGCCTGATGGCTGTGCCATATGCTTCAAGACCTCCAAATTCAGTCTTCTTTCCTCCAATCCTGTGGAATTCTTCCGTCACAATATCCCACTTTTAGACAGAGATAATGTGGGGCTAGTTCTGCTCCTACAGCCTCGGTTTTCCTACAAAGCCCCCACAGCCATCTGTGTGGCCAATACACATCTCCTGTATAATCCAAGACGGGGAGATATTAAACTAACCCAACTAGCCATACTCCTGGCAGAAATTACCAGTGTTGCCGTTCGTGAAGACGGGCGTTTTTGTCCCCTTGTCATCTGTGGTGATTTCAATTCTGTCCCTCATTCTCCTCTGTACAATTTCTTGACAGAAGGAAAGCTGAATTATGAAGGTCTGGCAATAGGAAAAGTAAGTACCTGTTTGTGAAGCTGCCGTAAAAACAAAGGTAGACAAACAACTGTCCCTGAAAATTAGTCAGCAACAATTATTAATTTCTTGCAATAAGCAACTGTAAGAGTAGAAGAGATTGCACTAAGGCCTGTGTGAATTGAAAGGCTTGAGATGAGGAAATGGAAACAATTCAGAGGAAAAATGGGGAATCTGCCTCTCCCCACCCACCCACAGTACATGATTTAAAAGCCCTGGAATGTTTCTGGACTTTTCACCCCATTGTCACCCTGGTCTTCCCCTCTCTAATGGAGAATAAGCAGGCATACACTTTAAAGTTTGTATACCATGCCTCAGCTCATCTTGATCTGTGACATGAGGATTGCCACAGGCAAGAGGGTGATGTGTATAAAGGATCATTTGAAAATAGAAATGAGAATTACAACAGTGCATTAAAGGGTTGGTCCAGTAACACCTGCATACAGATCTTAGTTGTAGATGCTATTATGAGTTCTTGGAGGAAAGCTGTGTTACACAAGATAAAGACTATATATGTTATACTTGGAAACAGACAAAGCATTTTTACATTCTAAGTTAATTCTTGAAATAATAGTCAGGAATGAATATTAGAACAGCTAAGTTTATATGTGACACTAGTTATTCTGGTGGGTGGAACACAAACCTATGAAGAATTGTTTCGAGAGAGCATACTTACAGTACATTATAATTTCTAAGAATATACCTAAATCTTGTTTTGTTTTGTTTTTATTTTTAAGGTGTCTGGCCAGGAACAGTCCCCAAGGGGCAATAGGATACTTAAAATTCCCATTTGGCCTCAAAGCCTTGGCATTTCTCAGGATTGTATCTATGAGGAACATCAGAAACGCTTAGTGAAAGAAAGAGGTAGATTTTTTATTTTACTTTTTGAGACTAGGGAGTAGCTTTGTGAACACTTTTTTTTCTCTCAAAGATAATTGTTAAGTGTTCAGGGGCTGAATGTTTGTACAGGAGCCTAGAAAGCAAATTTAATAGAACCAGGATTTTTGTTTTTGATAGTTATTCCAAGTGCTCAGCTGTAAGTATGGGCAACTTTTGGAGAGAGTGGAAGTGAAGGAGCCATAATATTGTATGAGTCTATCTCAACATGTATGTGATGTTTGTAGCTTCACGATAGGGTGTCTGCTTTATTTACTGAAGGCCATTATATGAATTTTTGGTTTATTCTTTTTTTAATATCAGAATCAGATGAAATTATGGGGGAGGGAAATCTGCCTGAGACTTTGGAGACTCGCCACTGCCACAGAAGCAAAATATTGGGTTGATCAAAGAAGGACATAACTTAATATTTTGAGGGTATCTGAGGGCCACCGAGTGGGTGGGCAAGACTGGATTTTTGTGACAAATTTGGGGGAATTTTTTTCAACTGTAGTAATGCTTGGCAAAACATTTAAGTAAGATATGTGATTTTATACAGTCTCACTCATATGCTTTGTGGAAGTTCAATAACCAGTCATGTCAGTGTGCAAAGATGTCTTGCTACCTACGCAGCATTTATTATTTTTATACCTTTTTTACAGAAAAAGTAACATAGATACAGTATTTGGATTGGAGAATAGATGCCACATTGGTAAAAAAAAAAAAAAAACATCATTCGTAAAATCTCCCAACCAATCCTTAAGAATAAAGATGATGTTGGTAAGGTGAGATCATCATGCCAGGTACCAGAAAGAGAAGGGGCTTTCCAACTCATGAGAGATAGTAAGGATGAGCTCATGTACCTAGCACAGAGGCCCATACTAGGGCTGCAGTTTGCTGCGAGCACTGGACCTCAATAGCTACTAAAATGCTTTCCTGTAGTCTTGTAATGCAGATTACATCTATTTCTACCTTAAAACTTCATCTACGTTTCATCTCATTGATTATATTTATAAGCCCAGTGGCATGAAACTTTAAAACAATTATAAATACAAAAAAAACAGGCATCCAGAAGAAAATTGCCAGACTCTGAAAAAAGCCATAGAAAACACAAGGGGCCTGACATCCATTCCAGCGTAAGGCCAGGGAAAAGAGTCAGACTTCAAGGGGGATCTTTTAAATAGTTGAGCGGGGGAACAAACTTCTGAGTCAATTTTGTCCCAGAGAGCAGAGAAGGCACTTCAGGAAACTTCACTTTTAGTGCTAAGCAGTCATAGTTAGAGGTGGCTTCTGCTGGAATGGGGCCACAGATAACTCATCATTGGGGCACATAGTTTTTTCGAGACTGACCTTTCCAATTAAAATAAACAGGAAGTTTTCAAAAAAAATCCACATGAGGGTCTGAAAAACTGAACGTTCAACCAAATAAATATACTAAATTATCTGGTTCTAATGTCAGGTGTATATTCCTATCACCAACATCTCTTTTTTCTAGACAACAGAGAGACTAAAGATGCAAGCTTAGAACAGTCAGAAGAGATCCTAATAGTAGCAAAAAGGTAATTCTTGTCAATTTTTATTAATTTGCTTTTCAGTTGTCAATACTTGAAGCACCCAGATTTAGCTGGATTTTTATAAATGCAAGCTTAAACTAAAGCAAAAGCAATTCTAGAGGAATCATTGAACACAGACAAGGATTTGTGGGAAGGAAAAGTAGCATATTCATTCATCGTAATCAAGAGTAATTTAAGACATTGTGTAATTGGGGTCAATATTATCACACTAAAACTGCAATGAAGGAAAGAATAAAAAGATAGGCTTTCTCTGTTTCAAGTTTATTAAATCCTGATTAAACAGTATGGGGAAGGTTTTCACTTGAAAGTATTTCAGGTTTGTACCCAGGGATATATAAAATCTTATATATGTTATACAACAAAACCTAGGTTAGTTTATTCTGTGGCAACTTGATAGTTGAAAAAAGGAAGATCAGCAGATGATCTTTTAAATGCTGGAGCAGAGGGAGATAGTCATGTTCCTGACTGTCTACATAGGTAGCTTTATATGTTGATAACTTAAATTTAGAAAGGTAGGTTTGTTTTAATTGTGTGCTACAGGGAATATTCAGGTTTTTTATTACTTCTTCCATTTTAGATTACCCACAGATTTACATCACAGCTTTCAATTGTCTTCAGTCTATTCTCATTATCTGCCTGACAGTGGAGTTCCAGAAGTAACAACCTGCCACTCCAGAAGTGCAGTGACTGTAGATTACATCTTCTATTCTGCAGCAAGGGATGATGTTATTCAGGAACCAGGTAACTAAATCTTGTACCAAACCTGTGGCCAATTTGGTACATTTTCATCCATGGCGGACCAAGTAGAAAGTAATATCTTCAGTTCCCTACAGCTTACAGTATCCTAGGCATAGAAGAGAGTTGATTTATATACAAGACTGTATTTTAATTTTTGTAGTGACTAAACAGATGGCTTGGTCCACATCCTAGCCTTGCAATGAATGCTTGCAACTTGCCCGCATTTTTTTTTTCTTATCTTTATTGTAGTGAATTCCCTCTTTGCATAAATACTATCCTCAGAATGGTAGTGATCAAAAGTAAATCTAGCTGGCTCATACATATTTATTTCGCTTAAATGTATGTTCTATTTTAATCCTGATAGTGTTTTTGTTGGGAAATAATGTTGTGACTCCTGCATGCTCTTTTATACTCATATCTTTTAACAAATAATATATTCCTTCAATATGGTCTGCTTTTGCTACTTCAGAAAATTTATACAGATATTTTAATCTAGCAATAGAAGGTCTGACAATAATTCACTAGATGGTGCTAAAATGTTACCAGCCATTTGACCATCTTTTGGCAAATAAGCATACTAAACTCTTGGCTGCTGTTTGTGCATATTCCAACTGGTGCATCACACCTTCATTGGAAAGTCTTTTCTTGTGTTATCATATGCTCTTACATGTAGTTAACAGACAGAAGGCTACCTTATTTAATAAGGCATTTTCCAAATGTGCAGCTTTCCAATTGCCAAAATTCTTAGCCAGTAAGGATATGGCTAGAAATTCTAGCAATTGTGGTCCACACATCTTGATGCCCACATAGGAGAAAAGTACACAGGATAGTAAATGCAATTCTTACTCATGTCAGTGATAGCACTATAATATATCCAGATTTGGCCAGTGCTTTAGTAGAAATGGAATTGCCAACCAAAGCAGTATTTATGTGTTCACACTATATATATCTAAAAAGACTTTTTTCTTCTGACAGGAGCTGAACTTCTTTTCAGTGGAGGACTGAGTCTTCTGGGTAGACTGTCATTAGTAACTGAGCAAGATCTGTGGGGAGTCAATGGACTTCCTAATGAAAGCAATTCCTCTGACCATCTCCCTCTCCTAGCTAAGTTCAGGCTGGAAGAATAACTTTTGTATGAAAATAATTGGTGTCTTCTTACTCTCTCATCTTAATTTTTATCAAATCCAGCAAAAATGACTGAAGGTATTTTTGAAAGGTCCACTGTAAATTATCAATATCACTCACATAAAAAACAAGCTACTTTTACATAGGGATTTCTTTTTTAATAAATGAAAATATTTGTGCTGTATTTAAAAATGTATATGTAAATGTATATGTTTTCACAGAAGTGGCATAAATTACTTTTTAAAATAAAAAAAAATATTGCTATGCTGGGGTTTTGTTAGCATAATTTTCTTAATTTTCAAGGTGAATAATATAAGAACACATACAGTAGAACCTCTGGTCATGACCATAATTTGTTCCATAACTTTGGTCACAACCCGATTTGGTTAATTTCCTGATAGGATTGTATGTAAATACAATCAATCTTCCAGACCCCTATGGACTATATATATTGCTTTTTTAAGATTTTTGAGCACAAAAATGGTTCATTATGCCATAGAACTCATAGTGTACTGTAATAGTAAAATTTAAAAACCTTTAATAACACTGAGAAAACCTTGAACAACAGAGAAAACTGTTCAGTTAGTCAATTCTGAGAGAGAGAGAGAGAGAGAGAGGTTACTGTTTTGAGGGAGTGTCCGCCTCCCCAACAGAAGGACATTCTTGTCCTTGCGTCTTGCGATTTCTTCATGTTCTAATGTTTCATCTTCAGGAATTAGATTTCAATTTTCTTTAAAATATTCTTCTCACCAACATTACCACTGTTCACTTGATTAGAGACCATGATTAATGGCAAAGTTACTGCAACAGCCACGCACAGGTCACTTGTTTGTAAACAAACAACAGGAAATTTGTCACTTTAAAAAAATGGTACGGGGAAAAAAATGGTATGGAAGGGAAAATTGGGTATGGCCATGTTTGATCGCCACCCGAGTATGTTTGTGACCAGATTCAAAAATTTTGTGAATTTTTTTTGGTCAGAACCCGATTTGGTGATGGTCAGAAGCATTCGTGACCAGAAGTTCTACTGTATCCTTATATTTTGCCATGGAAACATATCTCGGGGTATCTTTAACTTGGCCTCTGGGGAAGCCATAGATCATGCAGGTAGAAACAAAAATGGTACCGCTTTTCTTGACAAGGAAAGGCAGCAAACATCAACAAAACCATTTGTGTGGATAGTTAGTGTTATAGATAAGTCTGGGACTACTTTTACTGCCAACCCATCATCACTATAATAGCATCTCAGCCCAGCCTTGTTTCATAGATCCAATTGTTGGTCACATTGCTTGAGGGATAGTGTACGAACCTGGCATGTGAGACAGCTGCTGGACAACATACCACCTGGCTTAGAAAGTAAGAAGGCAACTTTGGAAGTCTGCTTTAAAAGGCATAATAATTATATACAAATAAAATATTGTTAAGTACTGGAGGTCTTAGACAAAATCTTTTCAAAACAGCTGTTCTCCTGAAATATTCTCTGATAAAGTGAGCTCTTATTTATTTATTATTTTATTTATTTGATTTATATACCGCCCCCTCTCCCGAAGGACTCGGGGCGGTTCACAGCCAATAAAAAC
>JAEANM010006125.1:0-18879 GCA_017656035.1 Myanophis thanlyinensis
GGCGGGCCGGATTAAAAAGCCCAACGGGCTGGATGTGGCCCGCGGGCCGTAGTTTGTCCATGTCTGGCCTATCCTATGTTCACAGAAAATATCTTACTGTATGATGTCCTTCAACTAAAACCCACAAGTTAATCTCAACCCTGTATGGAAAGTTCTTCAACGTCGATTTTGAGTTGGGAATATCAAAAATTGTACACATTATTCAGAGAAGGGGACTCCACAGGATTTACATAAAATTATGTAATTTTATGGCTGATTACTTAATAATCTGTAATTCTTAAATTGCCTTTTATTTCGGTTGCAAAGTTTTCTGTAAGAATACAACACCCTATCCTCTCCCTTTTTTTTTGCTCGAGAAATCACAAGAGCGTTTGGACTTCATCAATGTATGCTGTACATAAAGTTGGGATTCTTGCTTTCTTTAACATAAATCTCCTCCAACTTTTGGAGTTTGTTTATTATGTTATTGCCTATTCATCTAATTTGAAATTCTTCACAATTTGCTTTGCTTTTCACCATACCCCAGATTTCAGGAACATCTACAAGTCTGGCTAATCTACGGATTATCATCTCACCTTGCAATCAACACCCACAAAGTAATAATTGTTTGGAAGATAACGTTGCTACTTCCTGTTTCTGTGTATGAATGAAGCAAGCAAGTCTTCTAAAATTGCATGTTATCTTGAAGTCTGGCAAATTAAGGTCCTTTGAAAACCTTTGTTTATTTCCATACATTATGACCTTCTGCCTTATTCATGTACTGACAGTATAATTGGCCAATTATATTGGATAACTGCCAGAAACCAGTTTCTCTCTGCTTGTCAGCAAATCTTAAAAGTCACAGAGAGTAGATTGTGACTTGTAAATGCTTCTTCCTTTTCATTTGGAAGGGCTGGAAGAAAGTGTGTGACCTCTCGGTCACCAAAAGTTTTTTAGTAATTGGCTTAAGTAGGTTCTGCCTCAATCAGAGGAAATGACTACAGAGGCCCCTTAGTCTTGATTTCCTACCCCAAATCTGGTTGGAAGAATTTCCTTTTTTTTGTTTGCTTGGAATGGGAGATTTATATTCCCAGTCTTCTATCTGGAAAGTGTTTCTGGATACTTGTAAATTTAGCCCATCACGTTGGGATACACCCACTCAAAACTAGATTTCCTTCTGCTACCCAGATAAAAGCAAAACAACACACAAGAAAACAAGATCAGAAGTAGATTATACAGTTTCAATAATAAATGAATGTTTGTAATAGTGGTGAAATCTGTAGCTTGGGTGTAAAATGAGGGTGAAGGTTCATTCTCTGAGTTTATGGGTTGGTTTCTGAGCATTTTGTTACCAGGCTAGGTTTAGGGGATATCAGTGTCAGTGTTCTGTTTACAAGGGCTTCAGGTGTGGGTGTGTCAAATGAGGATCTGTCATGGGTCTTGTGATGGGCCAGGTGTTCGTCATTAATGAGTCTTCTGATGGGTCTTGTGTTGGGTAGGTTATATCAAGTCAGGGTCATTGGGAGGTGAACTTCTGAGGGGTAGCTGCATGGGTTGGATGAGGATCGGTGCTGCCTGTTTATCTGCAGAAATAGGCAACATTTTCTGATAATAAATAAAATGTTTCCTAGTTTAGGAACATTCACCAGCTTTAGTTTCAACAAGGCGAGCAATAAGCATTTCATTTCTTCATCGCCTATTGGTCTTCGTGGTTTGTTTGTTTTTAATTTCCCAAATATAGTACACTTTGTGCCGTGCAACTTCAGGTGTCTCAATTACAACAAAGGGAGAACCAAAGGAGGACGCTATCCTGAGATAATAGTGGCGTAAGGTGAGGAAAGAAAGAAAGAAATATACTTGCTGCTGACCAAACCATAGTTTGGTAATTTTGAGCTCCAGGGATGCCTCAAGCAGTCCAGTACATTGCAAGTAACAATATTAGAAGGAAGAGGCTCTCTGGAAGACCTCCATGGTGTGTGTCCTTGCGTTTTGTGAATGACTTTGGAGGCACACTCTAAAATAGAGCCAGTGATGTTAAGACAAGGCAAGATGCGCATCAGTACCGATTTCTATAAGCCTTGGAATATCCTGGATATGAAGCAGCCTTAGCTTTCTCATTCGCAAGCAAACGGAATTAAGCTGAGCGTCGCCAAAGCAAAGAGCCTGGAGATGGCCTGAGGTCTATTCAACAGCAGGAGATGGAGCAGGCTCACGTATATGCAGCCAGGTGTAGCGAGAAGCCCCACACCATGCTACCTGTCTGAGGGAATCAGATGAGGGAGAAGCGGGGCGGCTGGAAGAGCGGAGGCTACGGGAGAGCTCCCACTGCTCGACAACCGATCGACGGGCTCGCTCAGTCTCTGGCTACAAAATAAAGGCGAGAAAGTCAGGAGATGACATGTTTAAAAGCCACGGGAAAACTAAACCCATCCAAGCTTCAATATTATCAGATGTTTTTCAGCCAGGAAACAACAGACTCTAAAGTGCCAGTGCCGCCACGAAAGCTTTCCTGCCATGCTTTGTTCAAATTCTGGAAAAATGAGGTTCTATCCAAATTGATGAGGACTGAGGGGATTTGGAAATTTTTAAACTACACAGCGGTCAACAATCGGCTCTGAGGAAAATCTGGGGAATCTTCCCGAAAAGTTTAGGTAATAAAATATCCTTTGGTAATGATAAACAGAAATATTCTGGATATGGAAACACAACCATAAAACAAAAGATTGGGATTTTTGAAGAGATAAAAAAACAACAACATTATGGTAAAAGTTTACAGCTTTATAGCAAAGCTGCTGACTGGAATGTGTCAAAAGAGGACTGTTTCTTTTTAATACCATCAGGATTAATTTGGGGGTTGACCCCATAAGCCAAAACTGATAGCTGAATGGACAAAATTTGACACTGCAGCAGCTTACACAAGACTTGTAGAAAGTATATTCTAGTTTTCCTGAATCTGGCACCCTCTGCATTGTGTTTAGACAGCAAGTACCAGAGTTCCCAGATACTGGAATTTTAAGATCTGCAGTCTTAACACATTCAGAGGGTGTGTTAAAAATTGTTTCAGAATACATTCTAATTTTCAAGGGATAATATATGACTGAATTCCTGGCACGGAGAATCAGATTAATGAAGCAGAGCATATGCAGGAATTTGGTTTGTTCTTTTTTCTCTCTCTCCTAAGACCTATTTTTAAATTGGATTTAAACCCTGTTATGGGTTAAGTTACTTTCTGATTTCTTGGGTTTAGTTATTTGTTAAGAAGGCAATTTTGCAAAAAACATGGTGTCCCAAACCTAATAAATACTTGCAGGCATTATTTTGCTCCAGACTGGCCGAGCAATGCTCTTCTAACACTGGTTGAATCTGTTTCAGTCACTGAAAAAAATGCAATCCCAATTCTTCGGAGGTACAAAACATGCTCTTGATGAAAAAGCCCTTTTAATTTAGTCACTTCCTTCCCACAGAAGCCACATTCCGTTCATTAGTGCCAGAAGCATCTATTGAAATACTGATTCCGCAAGGGGGAAACATTTGTTAGAAAAGGGGGAATTGCAATTTTTGGGATGCTTTTGCAAGCTCAGAACACTGTAATGAATTCTGCTACAATGTGAGTATATAGTGACCAGCCATTAATACGTGGCGTCTGATGCATGCCACATTAGAGCTGCAGCAACTTTTCATTCTTTTTCTGTAGAACAGCAGCAAGCGCTCAAACGCTCAAACCAGACCAGACAAGCAGGAAATCCATCACCTGGTGCCTGGTTGTTGGCCTCTGCTCCAGAAGAGCAGCCAGCTGGCTTGCCCTCTCTTCAATGGTGAGAGTATGCTCGGCCATATGGTCATCTGAAAAGAAATGATGAGTCCTCTGCAGAACAACAACGAAGGAAAAAAATGACCAGAGGAAATGATATGCACAGAAAAAAAAGAGAGAGAGCGAGAGAGAGAGA
Source organism: Myanophis thanlyinensis (assembly GCA_017656035.1). NCBI lineage: Eukaryota > Metazoa > Chordata > Lepidosauria > Squamata > Homalopsidae > Myanophis > Myanophis thanlyinensis. Next base: position 3,927 of record JAEANM010006125.1, read on the forward strand.
AGAGCTGGAAGCACAGAAGCCAAGCTGACAAGTGTCCGTGCCAGACATTTCATCGATATGACATTTGAGGGAGCTGTAAAATTCTTCTGGAACAGAAGTTTATTTCCCTCCTTGGGTGGGACCAAAACTTGTCATGAGCCATTTAAGAGTGGCTCAATTCAATCATGCCTGCTGTTGAAGACCTACTAGGTTTCCAGTGGGTTGAAAGTACGTATATGCTGCATTCTGAACGGTGCATCTCGCAGCGGCGTGAAATAAAACATGCTTTCATCGTCTATCTAAACACCACGATCGATCGTTCTAAGTGATACAGAATGAGAGACTGAGGTGGGGGGGGGGGAAGATAGGGGCTCTTTTGAAGTACTGAAGAGAGAAGAATTGTGCTCCTGTGTGCTCGGAAGGATCTTTTGGGGGACTGACTCCATACAGCAGCACTGTGAGAGTTAGAGAGCAAGGAAGAACAAGATCGATATGCAATACAAGGGCTATGCGAAAGATAAAGTGCTCGGTTTCTTTTCGTATTCCAACTTTGCTCCCCGTTTTTTTTAATGTGTGCCAGCGTGCTCACAGTTAAAAAAGAAAAAAAGACAATACAGCTTATCTTATCTCTATTTTCAACAGCTATATAGGTAAGTCTGATAGCACTGAATCATACCAAATGCACCCTTTTATGCCAGTAATGCCTCCTTTGGCTTCACCCCAGCATTTCCTATCCTAAAACTGGTTCCAAATCTGCAGTGAGCAACATGCCAAACTGAAAAAGCATACTGCATACTCTTAAAAGGTGGGTCAAACCTTTTCAAGCAAGTACTTTGATAAACCCCACACGCTCAAGAGAATGCTTAATTTTGGAAAGACCTTCAGCAGCGCTGCACTGAGGTTATTTGCATCAACAGCACACAGATAAACATACAACCATCCTCCCCTGCCAGTTGACGATGTGATCCACCACTCATGCTTGCTTTTGGTCATGCCAATTTACCCATGGATGCCTGGGACTCTGTTCTCCAGGTCGATCTGTCTGAGGACCTCTGGTGGCCTGCAGGCAAAAGAGTTACTTTAACAACACCCCCCCCAGACACATAAAAGACGGCACAGTTTAATTAGGATCACTCTAGAAGGTAAAAATATTACAGGTCCAGGAAATATTTTGATTTCGGCACAGAACATGCCAGGATAGGGAGAAATATACTTATCCAACTTTATGTGGCATAGTTAAAAATAACACTCTAAGACAAAACTGTGTTAATAACTGGTGACATAACACTGCATACACAGTAATAAAAGGGGTGCAGGAAAAAGAGAGAGTTTCCAAGCAATGACCAAGTTAGTGCACTAAAATCTACCTTGTTTTAGGAATAAGGTGGGGAGTTAGACATAAATAATTTGGCTAATTAAAACCAGATAAATATATCATGCTGCAGTTTTTAAAAATACATTTATTGTTTTGAAAAGATCCTTAACAAGAAAAGTAGATTAACAAGACAAATAAACAGGTTTTTGGACCAGCTATGCTCTTATTTCCATCTAGGGGGACCATAAGCTATCCTGCTTTAAGAAATCTAGATGCCTATATAGGTTCACCTGTCTATAGTCATCATGGAGAAAATTTATCTATATGTGGTTGCTAAGAGGTGACAACAACTTGATAGGACACAATTGTTTTATCAAACTGAAATTCCAAAGAACACCAGAAACTACCAACTCTTCACAAAGAAACTACTATAGCTATAATTTTTCTATCATGTCTACATTTTTATATATATTGCTTAGATGGCATTGTTCTCTGAAGTGCCAATATAGAAAGATACTATCTTCTGACCTGGCAAATCCAGAGCTGCCATATTCAAATCATAATCATTTTACGCATATTTGTTAAAGAGCTTTGATTTATAACAGGGGGTCCACAATCTGTGACCAAAGTAAACACTTTCAGACTTTTGAAGCATATATGTTAGTTTATCTTAAATTCTATATTTTAACTTAATTTTAACTTTTAACTGTAATATTTTTAAACTATCAGCTTATTTAATTATTTTAATTGGCTTTTAGATTTTGCTTATATGTGTTTTTTACTTGCTGTACACCGCCCCGAGTCCCTAGGGAGAGGGGGCGGTATATAAATTCAAATAAATAAATAAAATAAATAAATTTCCCTAAAGGCTTGGGAATGGACAGCTGCTTCTTGCCCTTTTGTCAGGATGAAAGCAGCATTGTGGTATCACACCTCAAGCTCTAACATCTAGAGGTGTGCGTAGATAACGTAGTCCCCATTTAGCAACTGATATCATTCAGTTATGACAGGGATGAAAAAAATAATTTTAATCCTTGCATTTATGGCCTTCTATGGCCTTCGCTGCTCTGTAAAGCAAAGGGAAGCTAAAGGAAGTTTGTAAGTCATCACTTAGCGACTGCTTTTCTTAATGACCCAGTTGCTGATTCCAATTATTGGTCGCTAAACAAGGACTACTATACAGTCATATATAACAAAGAGGCACAGTTTGCAAGGGTGCTGCAAAATTGCTTCATCACCCTGGCTTCCTTTCTTCCTCCTTTTTAAGAATGCCTTTGGATACAATTCAAAGATCCTCAAAAGACCAGTGATTTATCCTTTCCAAAATGACAGAATATAAATGGAAGGATATTCTACTCAGCGTGAAAGGGATCATATTTTAACTAAATAAATTTAAGTGTTTTCCTGAAATCTGTTTCTGAAATCTCAGCCTGTCCCTTGAATGTAGATGTGGTCCTAACAGCACAGTTTTACAAGATCTAATGAGAAGTTAACTGTAGGAGGTTCCCCCCCTCCTTAGTTGAATCAAGCACATTTTGATTTATTGTCTGTTTTTCCAACCACGAGGACAATGGTTAGAAGATGAATTTTATTTTTACAAATGAGGATACCAAAATTGGTATGCTTAAGCTACAGCTGATTTAGACTCTCAATTTGTCACGCTGTTGCATAACTATTTATACTTAAGAGAAACACATTATTTTCCAAGTCTAGTGCCAAAGGAGATGACCACTGTTATTTCAAGTTTTGATTTCTCCTTCATATTAAGAAAAATCTAGACGTTTAGAGCTCATTCTGAGCTAACCTGTTTGGTATTTCTTACTCTTGTTTACTAAATAAAGCAGAAGGGAGGAAATTATATGTAGCTGCCAAGCCAAGCTTTTCTCACTGCGAAAATCTGACTTTCAATTCCCATCTCAGAGCCATATGCCACCAAGTATAAAGTCAGGTCTTATAACCTCACGACCAAACAATGCCATGAAGTTACAATGCCAGCTTTTGATAAAAAAAACCTTGAGATTGCTGTTTGTTGTCTGCACGGAACCCACCACTGGAAACTATGGAAACTAGCTACCCTTGGGGTATTATTAAGAAGCTCCTGGCCGGGGGGTGGAGGGTCCTTGTTTGTTTAAGCTAATAATAAAGCTTAATCTACCTTTGTTTACTGGCCTGCTTATTGTTTCTAGATCGAAAAGAACCAATTGCCTGGGCATCTGATCACTGCCCTGACATCTGGCAAAACACCAAGGAACATTGCTTGGAAAGAGTAACTAGAAAAACCGAAGGTGCCCTGAAAAGTAGATAATGTGCAAGATGTAGACATTTTAAAGGATTGAGTTGTTTACGAGTGCTTTATAAGTGGGAGAAGATAAAATAAAGCACTAAAGGAAGTAAGGAAAAATGGCAGTGGACTAGAATTAGCAGAACTGGGAATTCTTTTTTTAAGTGCCAAAAAATGATTGAGTTTTCCAATCTCACAAGCAAAGAAAATAATGTCTCTGTGCTCCATTGAAAAGCAGGATTTCTTTAAGAACCTTCATTAATAAAAGGCTTCTCAGTACAGAAGTCACTTCACAGCACAAAAACTTGATCTACTGACTTTCTTTAAAAACTAAAAATCAAATGAGCAAGATTTGAAACAATTTGCATTTTACCAGTGGTGATGATGATGACAGGGGAAGAAAAAATATCTTAAACATCACAGACATCCCAAAGGTGCTTTTTCAAGAGGCAACTGGAATTTCTTGTTTTTCTTTGTGGATGTTTCATTTCTCATTCGCTTGGATGAGAAACGAAACATCTTCAAAAAATAAAAATAAAACCTCAGAAAGTCCAGTTGCCTCTTGAAAAAGCACCTTTGGGACAGCCATGATCTGGATAATTGAGAATCACCATAGACATCGCAGATATCCAACTGTAGCAAGAATCAGATAAGAACAAGTAGATTTTGATATTCTCAAAATAACCTTGTATTAGTGTAGCCACAGTGTGTGAGGCTACATAAATTTGTTTCATAAATAAATTTATGTAGTGCTTTAATGTGCACAAATACCTCATTTTCTTTTTTTCATACTGATAATATATATAAAAATGAAATTTAAAAAAAGAGAGAAAAATGCCTACAAATTTTCTGGCAGGAAGAACACTTCAACAGGAACAATGCCTCTAATGTTTGAAGGCAAATAAACAGAGCACTTTAATCATAATAAACAAAACAAAACAAAAACCCAAAGAACAGGCAATCACAAAGATCTTAAACTAAAAATAGAATCAAACTACGTTGAATTTATATTTATATTTAGTACCTTACTAAAGGTATTTATTGCCACTCTTCTTATAACAAGTAATAAAATAGCTGCACAATCCCAACATTATTTAAGCTCAGGATTTTATTGGCTCCAGCAACTTGTGTATATTAACATGTAATGGACTACAAGTGGATTCTGTTTAATCGTAAGGTACTAAACTCAAATCCAATGTGTACCATTAAGTTTCCTCTTGGGAGGAAAGGGTATAATCAGCTCAAGAGATCTGCAGGCTTTTAAGGAGAAACTCAACCCAAGAAGGGCATGTAGTTCAGTCATTTGAAGACGCAAGGAGGAAGAGAAAATGGAAGAAGGACAGAGCATGCAGAATGAAATCACCTGCTGACTGGGGTACGATGGAGAGGAAGTACAAATGGAAGAAGAAAGCATGATCACTTTTTTGGGACAGGTCCGACAACGCTCCTTTTTCCTCATCTTTTGTTTTAAAACAACGGGAGGAGAAAACGATAGAACAAGAAACAATATCATCGGCTTTATTTTAACACCTCGCATAGAAAACTCAACATCTTAATTTTTTATTTATTTTTTTACAGAGAAAAACCAGCCTAGGAGCAAAACCTTTTCGTTCAAATAAAGACGGCTTAATCTCAAATTGTGTAGCCAAGGAATGTATTTGAGCGAGCTTCCCCTGCCTTTTGTCTGAGCTGTGGCTGAAAAATGCACCATCTGGAGCAGTGCTCCTTAAAACTTTGGGGAGTCCTCCGAAATTGGGATTGCGGCCTTTAGCCAATGCGACGTTGCTGGGGATAACGGGAGTGGCAGATGAATATATGCGGAAGGAATCAAAATGAGAACAAGGGATTTGAAGGAAATGGACCTTGTTTCCTTTCTTAGCTTAGGAGCTAGAACAGGGGTGGGCAAACTTTTTGACTCGCGGGCCACAATGGTTTCTAAAATTTGACAGAGGGGCCGGGCCAGAATAGGAGAATGGTGTGTTTGTGTGAATTAATATAAACTAAATGTAAAAACCATTACATAAAAAGATTTGGCCTTTAACAGGCAGCAAAACATCCAGCCACCTACACTTTTCTCCTCTCCCCTCCCCGCAAAAAAAGCCTCAAATGGATCCCACCTCTCCTTCCTTCGGCCACCCCGGTCTCCCCAAAAGGATGAAGTACAAGAGAGGGATTATTTTTCAAAATCGAACTAGTAACTAGTTCGGCGGGCTGGATTAAAAAGCCCAACGGGCCGGATGTGGCCCACGGGCCGTAGTTTGCCCATGTCTGCGCTAGAACCTCCTCTGTAGAACAAACTCTTAAAGGGGAGGGTTTTCACTTCACTTGAAAACTTTCACAAACGTTCACGACAGGTTGCTTTGTTTGTCTGAGATGCTCAAAAATGTTCAAACGTGGAATTTTGTTTGCAGTTTGAAAAGCACCAAAATACAATCCAGCAAAATGAACGGTCTGCCCTATACTATGCGGTGTTGAGCAATTTGCATAAAACAACTCAAGCTGTTGTTGTTGTATAGAAATATACTGCTGTTTCCCATTTTTATATTATTTTTTCCCAATCCAATAATATTAATTGCAAAGCATACCAGAATATACAGGTCATACAACATAGGTATACCATCAACTTTACTGCTTGCTTAAAGATGACTCATATATCATAAGAGACCACATGAAGAGGACTGACATAAGATTCCACCTGGATTTCTTTCTAGATCTCCTAAGCTAATACTACACTACAATAGAACCTGACCTTTCTACATCTACACATGCCAATCTTCCAAACTTCCTGATACTACAGTGACTATGTATTTAGAGATGGTGTCACAGTGTTCCATAGGAATGGAAGAGACACTTTGCGGACCACATGACTGGGTGCCCATCTTTTTCATCTTTCAAAAACATATAAATAAGATGTCAAGTGTTGTCAGTCCATACACGATGGTTCCCCAGCAGTTGACATAATGCCATGACCGTCAACCTCTGACCCCTTGAGCACAATACGAAATCTTCATGATCAGTACTGATTCACAACCTTATTCTTCATAAATATCACGACAATTTGTGCAATCAAATTCACAGTGGCAGTGTGTTATTAGAGTTTTTGTATTTTCCTACTTTTGATCCTGGGTTCCAATCTACCGTATCCCAGGAAGTTCATCTAAAGTATATCGTAGATCTCATCCCACTTCTGAAAATGTAGGATAAACTAAACCAATGAAGTATAGTCAATGCATTAAAGATAAAAGGAGATTGTGCATTAAGAGAATGCACCATTGATGTTCTTCTATATTGATCACATTTTTCCATTTCAGTGTAAAAAGATCTGATGTTGTTGCCAACCTAATTCTTCTCCATCAAGTAATAAACACATTTCACTATCTTGACACAATGACTTACCATCAGAATTCCAATCTATAATTTCAAGTTTCAAAACTTTATTTCCTCTCTCCCTCCCGCATACACACTTGTGCTATTAGTATGCAAATGAAGAGTAAAGCTGTTAAGTTCTAGATGAAATTGTCTTCAACCATAGAGCAGTCATGTTTATTTCTTCAGAACTATTGTTAGAACACCCCCCTCCCCCGGACATGGTAGAAGAGTAGATTTAATCTTTTTAATCATGCCCATTTTTTTATAAAATTAAAAGAGACTATACTTCTGACTATGTATACTCATGACAATAAAAAAAATGTGAGGATGATTAGAATTGGTAGAAAGATGTTGAATCTACTTAATTAAATTTGTTCAAGGTAAAGCATCAAGTGAATAAGAGAAAGAAGATTCTTTTGGTCACATCTTTTAGTGGCAATACAATCAAAACACAAAGGACTAATGTCTCAAGCACTCTTAGATCTGACCAAAACATATGTGGGATGAACCATTTCTTGTCTATAAGTTGAAAGAACATCAAAAAGAGCTGTTCCACTTAAATGTGCTGCTGTTGGAGAAGATACCATGCTTCAAACTGGTGAGCAAAGAGATGGTTGACTTGTTCAACGAGCTTCAGCAAAAGTTCACACCATAATTTGTAAGACTCTTAAACAGTAATTTGGAAAACCTTGTACCTTTCACTTTCCAAGCCATTTATGCTGCTTCATCTTCAAAAAGAAATCATGATATTGACCAGAATGAAGTTCATCAAAAAAAAATGCCCTAACTAAAACTTTTGTGTCTTTAATTACAGTATTCTTGTAGTGTTGGTAGTAGTAAAAATGGAAATTTCCATTAAAGATTGCCTCTTGTGGGGGTGGGGAGAGGTTTATGGTCTATATATAGAGAGAAGACACAGTTCTATTCATGAACAACTATCATCGAATGCAATCAGAAGAAAAAAGAAAGAAACATAGTCATAGGATCTTGCAACCATTGTTAAAAAGACATATCTCCTTTAACTACTGGTTTTGGATAGTTTGTGGGATATTTGTTATATTCTTATAGTGTCTTCTCCATTAGTTGGCTATCAAAAGTTCTTCAAATGCTGAAATATCTAATGATAATTCTCTCCTTGTTCCAAGTAACTCATCCTTGATGTGCTTTTCATTGATCAAGATAGCATAATACTTTAGCAGCATTGTCTTTGCATACGACAATTGTGAAGATTAAGATCTCAAAGCAATTTCATTTGGGTAGCCAGGATCATACCAATGATATAACTTTATTTCAGGCTACTGCTTTCTCAGGGACTCATCTGAATCTAGGTTAAGAAATTGAACAATCTGCTACAAAAATAAGTAAAAAACCTTCAAGTCTGAGAGTTGGGTGGATCAGCCATGAGTCCTGCACATAAATTCCTCAGAAGTAAGAAGTTAAAATATAACATAGCAAGGGTTCCACTGTATAAACTTGGTATTTTACACACCAAAAAGAGCCATGTTGCAAAACAAATTTGAAAATATTCCTTTCTTGCAGATTAAACCCATGTTTCTTGGCTCTGCACTCAGCACATGATCTGAGCTGCAAATGAAGCATATCCATCTGGCGCGGTTACGTTCTGTCTGCTATTTTCCACTTCATTTTGCTTTCAGAATGTTGTGCACAATTTTGGCCAGAAACAAGTAGGAAATATATGTTTTGACTGAGTGGCTAATACACAAATTAAAATATGTTGGTAAATAATTACAGCAGCATTTCATAATCTGACGTCCTGCTGATGGTAACAGGTTGAAGGAGGCTATCCATAGGTTGATAATGATGATGGACAAAGCTGCTATAAATAAGTAAGCCAACAAGAGATATTCCCCAGCAAGAATTTACTGAGACTAAATAGACTCATCTTTATTTTCATTTGTGTTTTAAGCAGATGCCAACTGAGAAAATATCAGAAGCTCTAGTAGTGCTAGACTTTTCTTTTAAACCTATTTTATACCTATTTTATGTGAATGCTTAGAAACATTATTAGTATATTATTAATCCTCACATTAATTTGGGGCTTTTTGCTCATGTTCTGATGAGAGATTGTTCCCTAACATAAACTGATTTCCTTGAAGAATCTATATATTGAATATATAAACAATACTAGAATAGGAATCAGAAGACAGAAAAGAACATGTTTAATTTCTAAATGATTTCTCCCAGTTAAATTAAATAACTTTTTTTACACTTACACTATAATGAAATATCTTTGAAAAAAAGCTGAAAAAGACCAGCATCTATAAGTATAGCAAAAATCCATAATGCCAAATGAAATACACCCATCATCTGTAACAGAAACAGAAAGATGCATCTTTGGGCAACTGCCAGTTCCTCTATATTAGTGCAAGAGGGATACACAATTGGTATATTTCAAAATGCGTGAAGTATTTCTGTCAGGGAAACAGTATTTCTGTTTTCCAGTGCTAAGGATTAGTTCTCTCTCCCTCAAGAAAGTTCCTCATAGATACCAGAATGCAATAATATCAAGTCCTCCCATTGTAAATATCTTCAGGTTGTGATTATGTAAACTGAGGGGAAAGCCATGCTTCCATATAAATGAAATTACATTTATTAGATGCTTTCACAACAGCGATCTCATGACTGCTCAAGGTTTTGTTAACAAGATGCGTTAGAAGGGGTTTTTGCTATCTTTCCTGTGCTATCAATTTTACTGATGACCAGAAACTAGGAACCATATGTCAGCCATAACCCTTTCGTAGGCTTCAACAGAAAGCAGGGGCCTGCGTAAAGGAAGAGGAGTAGTAGTGTGGGATGGAAAAGCAGTAGCCAATGGGGTTGGCAGTGTGACAGTCATTCACTGGGGTGAGTTTTACCTGTTTCCACTGAGGTATTGGGGCATGGCGGCCTTGCTCTCGCTGTCGATAGGCAGGATGGCTGAGAGCACGGTCTTGATAAGGCTGGGCAGAACGTTGCACGCAGGTCATAACATGCCCAGGATGAGGGGCATTTCCACAAAAGGCAAAAAACGGAACTCACAAAGAAACCCACAAAGGGACAGGGTAGATATTGAACAGGGTGATTCGAAGACAGACATCAAAGGAGGAGAAAAAAAAACGGAGTAAGGAAAAATTAGTTGGCAAACAAAAAAATAAGAGAAATATTTAAAAACGGAAGGGGGGGGAAAAGGGGCGGGAAGGGAGACAGAACCTTAGCCATCTGTCTCCTATTATTTGGACAAGTTATTTGAATAGGTTTAGATTGGAAGTGAACTATTCTATCGGGGGGGGGGGTGAAATTCCTAAAATAATCGCAGCACAGATGTTTTAATCCGTTCTTCCATGCCAACAGTATCTTTAACCAGGGTATCGTTTGAAATTCTGGCATTCCATTTGCAGCACATTGCAAATTGGATACAATGCTCACTTGGAAAAAGATATGTCTCCTGCGGTGCTCAGTCAAGTTAAATAAACCCTATAGGATTCCTGGGTGAAGCCCGTTACTCAAGCCACTTTCTCCAGCAGAGAATCTGGCTATGTATGTATTAATGATTCATCGCAACAGCTACTGAAAATTGTCTTCTGTATGTTGAACAGATGGCAAGTCATCAAAGATTATTATTTTTTTACATAGGAGTTCCCTGAAGGCTACATTTCACTCCAGGATGAGCACACGGGGGGGGGGGGGGCGCTGATGGGGGGCTCTTTCTTAAGCAGTAGCTTTCATGACCTGGGAACTTGATCAGGCCTCCAACCCCAAATTGTTTCTAGAGACTGAGCAAAGAAATGGCAACTTGCCAGCATGTCTCTGTATCCCAGCACTGCTCTTTGACAGATTGGCATAAAACTCCACCAGGATTTAAAAGAGCCTCTTTATTCCCAGAATGCAAGAGCAGCTTTAATAACTTGTTTGGCTACCGAGGGAAGAGACTGCATGCCCTCCAATCAAATTTAAATGCTCCAAGGCAGTGTTTCTCAACCTTGGCGACTTTTAAGATGTTTGGACTTCAAAAAAGTCCAAACATCTTAAAGTTGCCAAGATTGAGAAACACTGCTCCAAGGCAAGAAGATCCATCCTTTATCAAAGCATTAACTAAAGCCCCAAATGCAGTGGTGGAATTCAATTTTTTTTACTACTGGTTCTGTGGGCGTGGCTGGGGTGGTGTCATGTGACTGGCTGGGCAGTTTCCGCAAGCAGGGCAATAAATATTAGGCTAGAAACAATACCAGGATGTTTCTTTCCTGCCTTCCTTACAGGATTAACCCTGTAAAGTGGGAAAAAAAACAAAAGGAGATTTCTTCTAACAACCGGTTCTCCGAACTGCTTAGAAAATTTACTACCGGTTCTGGCGAACCTGCGAGAACCTGCTGAATTTCACCTTTGCCCAAATGCATCCGATACGAGGTCCCTTCTCACCTGTCTCCGGAGGCCTGTCGACTGTGCAGGGGCATTCTCCTCAAATTTGGCTAGCAGCTGTGTTGCCATAGACTTCACTTTATTCTGGTTCCCAATGGCAGCATCAATTCTTCTCTCCGTCAGGGCACTTACGAGGCTGGGCCTGTCTTCACGACAGCTTCTGGAAGTGTCCTCCTGCAAATTCAGGTTCAGGAACTGATTAAGAGATTCCTTTCAGGCACACTTGAAAATCCCTCTACCCAATTCCAGTTCTGAGCCATCATTATGAGTTCTGAAACATGTTCCCATTTTTGTCAGTTTAGCTTTCCTATTTTTCTCCAAGTTCAAAGTAGCCTAATTTTACCATCAAACTGAAAAAAAGTTAAGTACAGGCGAAAGATTTATATGCTCTGAAGAGAAAGAGGAGAATAGAATAGGCATAATTGCCCACTATCAGAGAATATGCTGCACATATAAAATATTTCAGATCTAATGCAACACACTAGAAGGATCAGCTATTTGATAAAGCCCAAACAACAGTAGCTTTCTCTGACAAGATTGAATCTGTGGCATGTAGGACTACATAATTGCATTCTATTACATTTGGCTCATTAAATCACTTATTATCAAGCTTTCCCACCTATTACAACCAGTTACAATAAATCAGTGATTATAGATTATTATAGATTTGCTGCAAGATTATGGTACTGAAACATCTAAGCTGCTTTAAAATTCCTAGCTGTGATGATTAGAATGTATTTGCTCTAAACAACAGCCCTAGATTTTTTTCTTTCCATCTGTCTCCTTTATAACTTTGAGTGCCTTGTTTCAGATCCTCTTGATAATTCGTGTATAGAACTTTGATATCATTCATAATACATTACCCTTTATCAAGTTCCACATACTTATTATGTTGACTTTTGTTTATGGGTACACATTGTTTTTATTTATTATAATAAATCTTTCTGATTTTTCTCTCTCCTATGATCTATGGCCATTTATAAAAACAAATTAAAAATGCAAATTTCAACTACTTTCAAGAAAGGAATGCAGAGAAAAATAAACCCTATTGGTTCAGAATTACAAATGTTAATGTATAATCTTCCATCAGGATATACCATGTATTTTTAAAATTCCCTTCCAAAGATTCTGTGAGCAAAGTAAAGTTACGAATATGTCCCAGGTAAGTTTACACAAGATGATTTAATAAAGACTAGAGGGGGAGAAAAGCAGTCTCTGAACACATGGAGAATCTGTCAGTGTAGCTGTATTGATGAACTGGAATAGGCATAGTAACAAAGTCAGTAAATATTGCGACAAGGTCAGCCAATGGGAACTGTTTGTTAACTGAAACACAGTAGCTGCTGTGTGAGCTACAAGATAGTCTATTAAGCTGTATTCGGCCCCCAGACCAAAATGAGTTTGACACCCCTGGTCTAGAGCCTGGGTGTGACTTAACAACTGTTTTGTATATAAGAGAGTTTATTTCTCTTTGCCTGAGCCTGTGTTTCTTGCTTCCATTTTGTACCTACTTTTTCTTCTCTCTACAACATTGAAAAAGCCTGCACGGGTATTGTATACGTGCATTGTTTTATATTATTATATATAAAGAAAGCTCTTCTATTTAATGAAGCCCACTGAATTATTTTACTGTGTGCTGGCTGGATTGCAACAAAACTGTAACAGAATCACATAAATGACTAATGCTTTGGCCAAGTTAAACCCCTCAAGGTAGACAGAGAGTAAGTGAAAGCAAAGCCAGAATGCTTCCTCCTAATATCCAACTATATAGATAGGGTTCAGTTTATTTTTACTTCATTTTATTGATTTTATAAAGAAATATTCTATTTGTTATTGTAAACTGCCCAGAATCATTTAGGTAAGATGAACAGTGTAGAAATGTGATACATAAAATTAAATAAATATTCAATCATGTCCACAACCACTGCTGAAAGTGAAAGCCCACATTTTCCTCCCCATCTAATATTTGTAGAAATTAAAATTGGTGATTAAGCATCCTTTAAACTGTATGGCAGCCATTCAATGTCTTCTTAAGGATTAGAAACCCAAGTGAGCGTGAGTTTCGTAACAAGGGCTTCAGGTTTCTTGCTGCTACCAATCCCAAAATTGTGCTGAGGAATGCAAGGTTCTTCTGAGCTCCGGTCAGATCTCAACTTCTTACAATTAAGCTCCTACTCCTTTATTTACAGTGGTATGTACTATGCTTACTCAAGTGACTCCAGATGGTTTACAAGAATAAATTCAAGATATCCATAAAATTCAAAAATTAATTCTCTTTCAAAAACTTTTTGGTGTTGTGGCTTCCAAACTCAAAATATTTCCAGCTGCTTCCTAATATATAAAGTGATGGAGGCTAGCCTAAAGCCAGAGAATAAAATGTCCCACAATAAGTAGCCCACCACTGAAAATGATGTTTTTGGGGGTGTTCTTTCACCTCTGATCTCTCTAGTGGACAGATACCCATATCATCTTTTCACAGCCAAAGTACAGTGAGCAAATTTAACTTGGAGAAGATAATCCCAAAGGGAACAAGCCCACTGAACAGGATTCTAAAAAGTGTGAGACATAAATATTATCCAGATTACAGTGTGCCAGTATTGGGGAAAATTCTCTGAAGTCCAGCATCCAGATAGGAAATTACGTACTAATTAAGCTAAAAAGAGCATCAATCTATAATCACTGAAATGTACAGGTTGCTGCAGATCCAGGCTGTCCCAATTTTGACTGTTGGTATTTACCTGTGATTAAACTGCATGAAGATTTAAGTGCCAGAGCTGTGCCCATAACAAAAGAAATGTGATTTGTTTTCAAAGGATTGGCTCTCAGAAGGAGTGCTAATAGTTCCAGGTTGACTGTGGTTTGGCACAATCAAACCTGGGATATTTTAGCTCTTGATTTCAATTTATTGGCTATTTGACTGTTGTATTCAATTTCATCTGAAGTAGAAATTACTGATTTAAAAATACTTTGCTAAGTGCAATGTACTGTATGATCCCTGACTCCACTAATTCAAATTAGCTAAGATTCTAAAATGTACAGGAATTTTAAAAAATGAATGCAGTATTACTTACATCTTCTGACTGGCTGGTTTTCCTCCTCTTTCCTGAACCATCCAGATCTTTCTCCTTTTTATCCTAAGCAGAAGAGAGAGAATTCTGAGTCCCCATTGTCTCTATATCATATTTTGTAATGTTATTATTCCTGTTTTTTCCCATCTGAGAACAATCTGAGGGCCTTTTTCTAAAGTGAGCCAGTGTGTCTGCAACTTTTTAGCTCGGCCTATTCAAGGATCCACTACAACCTCAATTGGAAAAACTGGGACAACCTGCCTTCATTTGATCACTGGTAGTCCTCAATTTACAATTGTAACTGAGCCTGGAATTATGATCATATCTATCTATCTATCTATCTATCATATTTATAGACCGCCCCATCTCCCCAAGGACTCAGGGCGGTTATGTCACTTAAAGTCTTAAGTCGAAGAACCAGATGACAAAACTCTATTTTTTGGCTTTTCTGTTATTGTGGTATTCATTAAGCAAACACTATGATTATAAAGCAAATGCTGCGGTCGTTAAGTGAATCAATTTTCC
>JAEANM010006126.1:0-18879 GCA_017656035.1 Myanophis thanlyinensis
ATAATGGTAATGTAACATGTTTTTATTACAGGTATTAATGAAATATTACAATTTATAAAAAATTATTGTCTGAATTTTGGGCGGCTTGGAACGGATTAGGGCATTTACAGGTAAAATGCATCTCTACTTAGAAAATTTTCAAGTTACAAAACGGCTTCCGGAACGAATTAATTTCGTAAGTAGAGGTACCACTGTACTGTTAGAGGCCAAAATACCAAATACTTGGATAGAAGCAAATATTACGCTAATTCCAAAAGAAGACTAGATCTGATACAGGTAAACAATTATAGGCCAATATCATTTCTAAATGCATTTGCACCAAAAATATTTGCATCAATAATGGCAGAGAGACTAAAAAGATTTTAAAATGAATTTATCCATCTAGACCAAAAATGGATTCCTACCAAAATGACAAATAAAAAACAATGTAAGATTTGTTTTAGATATGTTGGAATATTATGAAACACATTTGGAAAAACAAATGGCTTTGATCTTTTTAGAAATGCAGAAAGCATTTGACAATGTAAATTGGCAATTTATGATGCAACAGTTAGATTGTATGGATTTTGGAGAGAAATGTATAAATATGATTAAGACAATATACTATAGACAAATGGCAAAAGTAATAATTAATGGGGACTTTACAGAAAATTTTAATATAAAAAAGGCACAAGACAAGGATGTCCATTGTCCCCATTACTACTTATATTAACATTGGAAATGTTAAACAGAAATATTATACAAGATCTAGAAATAAAATGTATGGAAATAAAAAAGGAAAAATATAAACTACAGATGATTTGATATTCATCCTAAAAGAACCATTGGAAACAGACCTAAATTAATGAAAAGAATAGAACAGTACAGGGATGAGCAGCATTGAAAATAAATGAAAAAAACAAAACAAAATAATAGTTAAAAAACTTACAGATAAACAAAATAATGAACTGACAAAAAGACAGATCTTCAGATAGTTAAGAAAATTAAATATTTGGGAATATGTTTAACAGCAAGATAAGGCTACTCACCAAATAAAATTGGATTTGGAGAAATGGAAAAATTTGTAATTATCAATGGTAGGAGTAATAGTGACTATAAAAATGAATATTTTACCAAAACTACTTTTTTATTCCAAACGATTCCTATAAAAATAGAGAAAAAATATTTTGATGAGATAAATACAATAATCTTGAAATTTATTTGGCAAGGAAAAAAGCTAGAATAAGACTGAAAATGTTGCAAGAATCCAAAAACAATGGGGGATATGGACTATCAGATTGGGAGCTACATTATCAAGTATGTGTATTAACATGGATGAAAGAATGGATACCTCTCAGACAGAAGACTACTGTATTTAGAAGGTCATGATCTCCAATTAGAATAGCATACTTTTCTATGGTAATAACCTAATTCATAGATATTTTCAAAGACACATGTAAGAAATGCGCTACTTTTAGTATGGGAAAAGATCAAAGTTAAAAGTTACATGAAAGTATCAGTATGGTTTTCAACAATGGAAGCATTTGTTCATCCAAATCTAATAAATCTGGAGAATTTTTTTATAAAGATATTTTAAATGTGGAAGGGGAACTAAAAACTAAACAAGAACTACAGAAACAGGGTGTTGATTTATCATGATCGTCACAAATACAAATGCAATTGAGATACGATAAAGATATTAAGATTTATGGCTTTTATAAAGAGCACACAACATTTGATAGGATACTGTTACAGTAATAATAGATGAAAAGTTAATTAAGAAACTATACAATTTTTTATTAAGCCTAAAAATGGAAAGTGAACAGGTGCAAGAGACAATGATAGTATGGGCAAAATTTTTTGGATACAATATAGAACTAAATAATTGGCAAAAGCTCTGGGAAAGAAACTATAAATTGACAATGGCAACCACTTGTAAAGGAAATTTGTATAAAATGTTTTATAGGTGGCACTTACCACCGGTGAAATTAGCAAAAATGTTTTTGGAAAAAAAAACGTTTGGGTGTAAAAATTGAGTAAAGATGGTTAAGGGAGGTGAAGTGGGCAACCAAAGTCCATACATGAATGGCTGCTCTTCCCCACTCCTCCCCCCGGAGGCCTTATGCGGCAGAGAGGAGGAAGATCTCCTGAAGAAGGGAAGGGGGACATTATATATGTATATGGATAGGTAAGAGTTTATTTACATTTTAGGATAATATGTACAGTATACTGTATAGTTTTAGTTTTGTAAGATTTATGTTAGAGCACATATGGAGATCAAAGGGAATATGTAATATGAGGAATAGAGGGGGAAATTGTTGAAGGAGCTACATGGAATGTACATGGCTAGGGGAGAAATATAAATGAGCAAGAATTGAAAAATCAATTAATAAAGAGAAAATATATATTGTATTTTTACAAGAAACACATCAAAAGAAAGAAGAGGTGAATGAACTTAAGGTTATACTGGACTGATGTATATGAAAAGGCATTTGGTTCTTCAAAAGCAAGAGAGGTAGCAATCATTGTAGCTAAAAGATGTACATTTATGATAAAAGCCATAAAAAGGGATGATATGGGAAGATTTCTTATAATTCAAGGTTTGATTTATGTACAAGAGGTTACCTTAGCAAACTTGTATGCACTTAATATAAATCAAAGAGAGTTTTATAATAGGGTATACAAAGAAATAGGAGTAAACGAAAGTTATTCGATAATGGCAGCTGATTATAATATGGTTATGGATAGCAGAATTGATAAATCCAATCTATCAAAAGTGGAAATAAATATAATAATACAGATCTAAGAAAAATTATTAATAGAAATAGATTGAAAGATCTATGGTAATCAAAAGAGTTATACATATTTTTCTGGTAGACATAAACATTTTACAAGAATAGCTTATATATTTGTAACACCGGAAATATTATTTAAAATAACGAAAGAGGAGATAAAAGTAATTAAAATATCTGATCATGCAATGATAACTATGGAGATGGAAATAGATTGTGATTATAAACAGGCAAGTAGATGGAGAATAGATTTGAGGATTTTTAAAAATAAAGAGATTTTAGAAAACATAGAAAGAGAATTAAAAGAAATATGGATTATAAATGAAGAGGAAGGTACTAATATAAGAGATGCAATGAGATGCAATGAAAGCAGTAGTGAAAGGTTTAGGAATAAAAAACTCATAATCTAAAAAAACAAAAAGAAATATATAAAATAGTTGGAGGAGAAATTCAAATAGAGAAGTCAGACAAAAAGACGAAGATGGACATTGTATAAAACCATTTTAAAAGATAAAGAATTTATCCAAAGTATGGATATGGACTTAGAGTTCTTCTTTGAGGAAAACATAGTGGAGGATACATCAGTTCAAAATGTTTGTGAATTGCTAAAGCATCTATTAGAGGATTAGTAATGATACATATAGGGAAGAAAATGAGAAAAAAGAGACAGGAGAGACAGGAGCTAGAAAAAGAATATAAAAGATTGGAAATGTAACTCCAAAAAGAACCATAGAAGAAGAATATTAGAAACCAGATGGAGGTGATAAAACATAGACCTGGGTTATTGGAAAAGGGGGAATTAGCACAAAAAATTAAAAGTGCCAAACAAAACTTTTTTGAAAATGCAAAAGAACCAGGAAGATGGTTGGCACATAAATTGAGAAAAGAGAGACAAAAGAAAATGATTCATTCACTAGAAGAGTTAGAGGGAAGACTTCAGACTCAAAACAGCGAGAAAAAGAAAGTGATTCAAAACTATTATGAATATTTGTTATAGAAAAGAGATGATTTCAGAAGAACAGATACAGCAATATCTGAAGACAGCTAATATATCTAAAGTACCGGAAGAAATGAAATCTATGTTGATAGAGCGGATTAACATGTTAGAACTGACAGAAGCAATTAAAAAACAAAAGAACAAGAAAATGCCAGGTCCTGACAGGCTACCAGAAGAATTTTATAAAAGTCTCCAACATACCCTAGGTATACAGATGTTAAATTTGTTTAATGATGTTTTAGAAAAGGCAAAAATTCCAGATTTGTGGACAGAAGCATATATAACTCTACTTCCGAAAGAAGACACAGATGATTGACAAATAAAGAACTATAGACCTATATCCTTGTTAAATGTGGGCTATAAAATATCGATAATTACAACAAGATTGAAAAGGTTTTTAAATAAATTCATACATCCCGATCAAAATGGATTCCTCCCCAATAGACAGATTAAAAATAATATGAGAATGATATTAAATACTTTGGAATATTATGAAGCGCATCCAGGAAGACAAATGGCTTTGTTCTTCCATGATGCACAGAAAGCATTTGATAATGTTAATTGGGAATTTATGTTTAAACAACTAGAAGAAATGGACTTTGGGGAAAACTTCATTAATATGATTAAGGCGACTTACCATAAACAAATAGCACGAGTGATGGTGAACGGAGATATGACAGAAAATTTTAATATAAAAAAGGGGACAAGACAGGGGTGTCCATTATCCCCCTTATTATTCATTTTGACTTTGGAAGTATTAAAGAGGAAGATTTGATAGGCGAAGGAAAAGAAGGGATGGAGATCAAAAAAGAGAGATACAAACTACAGGCATTTGCAGATGACTTGGTTTTCATTTTGGAAAACCCACAAAAATCAGGACTTAAACTGAAAGAAAAAATATGGGGAGCTGGCTGGTTTGAAAATAAATAAAGACTAAAATGTTGGTTAAAAATTTAACTGCTAAACAACAAACAGAATTAGCACAAGTAATGGGTATTCAAATAGTGAAAACAGTGAAATTCTTAGGAATCTACCTGACAGCACGATGTGGAACAATTAAAGGAGATAATTATAATAAGTTATTACAAACAATTAAAGTAGATGTGGTAAATCATTGCTGGGCTGAATAGCCACTATAAACATGAATATTTTACCAAGATTATTATACTTATTCCAAACTATAACAATAAAATTAGACAAAAAATATTTTGAAGATTCATCATCAACAAGATGATGACAAGCTATATTTGGCAGGGAAAAAGAGCTAGAATAAAATTGAAATTATTACAAGATGCAAAAAACAGAGGGGGTCTGGGACTATTGGATTTTGAATTATATTATCAAGCAGTAACACTTATATGGGTGAAAGAATGGATAGAACTAAGAAATGTGAGATTATTGACAATGGAAGGGCATGACCTACAAGTAGGCTGGCACGCATTCCTATGGTATGGGAAGAACAAGACTCATGGGTACTTTCAAAGACACTATATTAGAAATGCCTTATGGTTGAATGGGAGAAAATAAGACAAAAACACTATCTGAAAATTCCAGTCTGACTCTCAACAATTGAAGCGCTTGTTCACCCAAATTTGGTGGATGGGGGAAGTATTATTAGATATAAAGATATATTGAATGTAAGTGGAGAGCTCAAAACTAAACAAGAGTTAAATGCACAAGGGATTGATATGACTTGGTACATTCAGATGCAGATACAATCGAGATATGAAAAAGATGTGAAATCATATGGTTTTTACAAAGATCCAACAGAATTAGATTATGAGGGCAACAAATGAGAAATTGATAAAGAAGATTTATAACTATTTACTTATTAGGAAATTGGAGGATAAACAGGTAAAGGAAACAATGATTGCCTGGGCTAGGAATTTTGGTTACACAATAGAATTAGATTTATGGCAAAACTATGGGATGGAAACTACAAGGTAACTATGTCAACAGCCTACAAAGAGAATTTATATAAAATGTTTTATAGATGGCATCTGGCACCGACGAGGCTGGCAAAAATGTTTAAAAATAAATTGACTAAATTTTGGAAATGCCATCAAGCGCCCGGGTCGTACTATCATATATGGTGGACCTGTCCTATGGCAAGAAAATTTTGGATAAAGATACATGTATGGTTAGAAAAAATGATCAAACAACATATAGATTTAAAACCAGAAATTTTCTTACTGGGAATAATATCAGAAGGTTATAGCAAAGAAACTGTATACTTGATTTTACATGTACTGATAGCAGCAAGAATAGTATTTGTACAAAATTGGAAATTGGGGGAAGTACCAACAAAAGGAAAAGTGATTAAAAAAATACTAGAATGTGCAGAAATAGACAAATTGACAATGGAAATTAGAGAAAAAGAAATAAGCCAATTTTATAAGAGATGGGGAGATTTTTACCAATGGTTAGACAAGAAAAATAAGAAATAATTATGAATAGAAAGCATAATAGAGATATAATAAGCTGTCATAGAGGAATGAATAATACAAGATGTGGAAGATGTATTTTATGACACTGTATTTTATGACAAATTAGGGTATAATTTCAATGTGATGTTATGTTATATAAAGATAGAAAGTAGATGTTGATGATAATAAATAAGCTCACTCAAGCGGTGCGCGAATGGTGAAGAATGTAAATGATATATGTATGAAAAAAATAAAAAAATATTAAAAAAAATCAAAATCATGTGAAGTATTAGTACCACTTTATAAAGCCTTAGTAAGACCACACCTAGAATGCCGCATCCAGTTTTGATCACCACATTACAAAAAAGATGTTGAGACTCTGGAAAAAGTGTAAAGAGAAACTAAGACGATTAAAGGCCTGGAGACTAAAACATATGAAGAACGGCTGCAGGATTTGAGTCAGGCTAGTCTAGAAAAAAGAAGGACTAGGGGGAACATGATAGCAGTATTCCAGTATTTGAGAGGCTGCCACAAAGAGGAGAGCGTCCATTTATTTTCCAAAGCATCAAAAGGCAGGCCAAGAAACAGTGAATGAAAACTAATCAAGGGGAAAAGCAACCTGGAATTAAGGAGAAACTTCCTAACAGTGAGGACTATTATCTCCTGGAACAGCTTGCCTTTACATATTTTGGGTGCTTCATCACGGGAGGTTTTTAAGATGAGACTGGACAGTCACTTGTCTGAAATCATATTAAATCTCCTGCTTGAGAAGGCGGCTGGACTAAAAGACCTCCAAGGTCCCTTCCAGTGCTATTCTGATTCTGATTCTGAAATGAGTACACACTATACAGTGCCTTCTGAGATAACATTTTACAAAATAAATAATTAAATGTCTTACCCTAAATATACATTCATGCTCTGAACATTTTCTGGAAATAGTTTCCCATTCTCCACTTTTATGGTGGTGTTTCTTATATTGTTTAACTGTAAAATAAAACAAAATAAACATCTGATTTTGTTATGAAAATATTATTTATATACTGTCTAAACATATACAGCATATTAAAATATTAATATTAATAAAAACAAAACTTCCTCAGTCATGAAACACTAATCAGCATTTCAGATTTTTAGAAAAGTATTCAATATTTAACAAACTACAGAAACTATATAAGTTAAGTTTCTTTCTTTCTAATTATTTATCTACCACATATTTTTTTAAAAAACTTGCCTGTTTGCCATTAAGTTTGAAGTGCTGCTAACCTGTAATCGCAGTAATTTTTTCAACCATGGTAACAAACCATAGGTTGAGATATAGAAAGAGTTACTGAGAATTATCTATTTATCTGAATTTAACTCCGTATTTAGTCAAGTGAGTAGCTGGAAACAAATCTATTGTATTTGATCTTGTGTGCAGAGTTGTTGCTATTGATAAACACATCAATTCAGCTGCAGCACATATATAATTTATATCCAGATAAATTATTCAAATTAAACTGAGTCATGTGAGATTGTTTGCAATGAGCCCTTTTTTACCTGTAACGTATATTATTAACAAAGGTGGTACAGTTAGACACAAAATAGCATAGTGGTGTTGTAGAGTGTATTGGGAAAGGTAGCTGACGAACAGAGAACATTTCACCTATAGGCATTAAGAATTTTGGCTGCAAGCTCTGAGAGATCAAAGATGTTTCTGTTTCTTAAGTCCACAAATGAATAAAGTTCACTGCAAGAAAAAGTTAAGTTGCAGGAATATGCAGTCTTACTAGAAAGCTTCATCTACAGTATCCAACAGAAGTGAGTACATTTTGTAAATATTTAAGTATCTCTTTTCATGTGACAACACTGAAGAAATGATGCTTGGCTACAATGTAAAGTAGTGAGTATATCTCTTGTATAACAGTGTAAATGTGCTGTCCCCTCAAAGTAATGCAGCACACAGCCATTAATGTCTAAACTGCTGGCAACAAAAGTACACGTAAGTGATAATGCCCAAAGTAGCCATTTTCCCTCCCTGGTGTCATGTGACTCATTAGTGGTACAAGGTCTCAAGAGTGAAGGGGGAGCAGTTGTGTTAAATTTGGTGTTATTGCTCTCACTCTCTCATGCTGGTCACTGGAAGTTCAACATGGCACCTCATGGCAATGAACTCTCTGAAGATCTGAAAAAACGAATTATTGCTGTACATAAAGATGGCTGGGCTATAAGATTGTCAAGACCCTGAAACTGAGCAGCAGCACGGTGGCCAAGACCATACAGCAGTTTAACAGGACAGATTCCACTTAGAACAGGCCTCGCCATGGTTGAGCAAAGAAGTTGAGTGCCCATGCTCAGCATCATATCCAGAGGTTGGCTTTGGGAAATAGACCATTGCCGACCTGCAGACCTTCCGGCGCAAATTAAAAACCCATTTATTCCAACAAGCCGGTCTGGCCTAATATTTAGCGGGGTTTTAAATTCTAAAATTTTAAATTTTAAAATAAATTAAATTTACTGGATTTTTAATGAGTAAATTTTTTATTTTTATAATCGGGTTTCTGGCCATTGATTTAATTTGTTCTTAATTGTATTTTAACTTTTATATGTTCGGTTTTTAGATTGGCTGTACACCGCCCCGAGTCCCTTGGGAGTGGGGCGGTATAGAAATTTCGTAATAAAATAAAATAAAAAAATAGATGTATGAGTGCTGCCAGCATTGCTGCAGAAGTTGAAAGGGTGAGGGATCAGCCTGTCAGTGCTCAGACCATACGCTGCATGCTGCATCAAATTGGTCTGCAGGGCTGTCATCCCAGAAGGAAACCTCTTCTAAAGATGATGCACAAGAAAACCCACAAACCGTTTGCTGCAGAGAAGCAGACTAAGGACATGGATTTTTGGAACCATGGCCTATGGTCCAATGAGACCAAGCTAAACTTATTTGGTTCATATGGTGTCAAGCATATGTGGCAGCAATCAGACGAGGAGTACAAGTCAAGCAGGGTGGTGGGAATGTCATGGTCTGGGGCTGCATGAGTGCTGCCAGCACTGGGGAGCTACAGTTCTTTGGGGGAATCATGAATGCCAACATGTACTGTGACATACTGAAGCAGAGCATGATCCCCTCACTTCGGAGACTGGGAAACAGGGCAGTATTCCAATATGATAATGACCCCAAATACACCTCCAAAATGACCACTGCTTTGCTAAAGAAGCTGAGGGTAAAAGTGATAGACTGGCCAAGCATGTCTTCAGACCTAAACCCTATTAAGCATCTGTGGGGCATTCTGAAATGGAAGGTGGAGGTGCGCAAGGTCTCTAACATCCACCAGCTCTGTGACATCATGGAGGAGTGGAAGAGGACCCCAGTGGCAATCTGTGAAACTCTGGTGAACTCTATGCCCAAGAGGGTTAAGGCAGTGCTGGAAAATAATGGTGGCCACACAAAATATTGCCACTTTGGGCCCCATTTGGACATTATCACTTAGGGGTGTACTCACTTTTGTTGCCAGCAGTTTAGACATTAATCTGTGTGTTGCATTATTTTGAGGGGACAGCACATTTACACTGTTATATAAGATGTATACTCACTGCATTGTAGCTAAGTGTCATTTCTTCAGTGTTGTCACATGAAAAGATATATTTACAAAATGTGAGGGGATGTATTTACTTCTGTTGGATATTGTAAATATATATGCAGATGATTTTATGGTACTTTATAGATAATCCTTTTTAATAATAGATTTATCATTTAAAAATAGATTTAGGACCATATCTACCAAATTACTATAAATTATTTTAACATGTCTATTAAGTTTGTGCACTGCTGGTTGGTGCAAAATTATATACTGTATTTTTCAGTCTATAAGATGCGCTCCTCCCCCCTCCCCAAAGAAGTGAGTGGAAATATCTGTGCGTGTTATAGAGCGAATACGAGCCTGTTTTTATCCTCCCAAATTATCCCTGCGTCCCATTTTCACCCTCCCTGGCCTCCGTAAGCACTCTGCAGGCAAAAAATGGACCTGTTTTTGGCCCCCAGTGGGCAAAAACTGGCCTGTTTTTGGCCTGCATAGTGCTTCTGGATGCCATGAAGGCCAAAAACTTTTTTTTTATTTTCCTCCTCTAAATCTAGGTGCGACTTATAGTCCGAAAAATATGGTATATACCATGTGATACATTTCAATAACTGTTGTAACTACTAGCAAGTTGGGGAGTTAGAGTTTAATGAAAATCCCATGACTTTGATCAAGATTCAGAGTCATATAGCAATCAAAATTGTTTTTTATTGTACCAAACTTAGTAAAATTACGTTTTGAACAATCAGCATTTTACAAAATATTGCAATACCTCTCCCATCAAATCATCACCAGTAATAGCAGCTATCTTCAAGTCAACATTAGCATTTCTGGCAACTTGCTGAAGAGCAGCAGCGCACCCAAGTGGATTCATTCCACCAGCATTACTGATAACACGAACACCTAAACAAGATTAAACCTTCTTAACAATGGGCACATAGCTAAGACATATACCCAAATCCTAATTTAAGGGACTAATGAGAAATCAAATGCCCATTAACAATTATTGTCCTTTCTGAAAAGATCGGATTCACCAAATAACTTCTTTCTATTCAGCATATTTTTATTTATAACATGCAATCTATTAAACCTATTAAATCAAAGGTTTATTATCATTTGATTTCTCATTAAGTTGCTCAGACTGTTATATGTGTAATTACCTACCAAATTACTATAAATTATTTTAACAGCTTATTCTATTTAGACTAAAAAGTCACATATATCTCATGATTGCCCTCAGATTTTTTGTTTATAAACTGAAAGAGAATTTTAGAAAAAATTGCAATGATTGAGAGCTTTTGTCATGCTGCATCTTCTTTCTATTAGAAACTATATTTGACACAAAGATCTCAGCTTAGTTAGATTTCCTTTCTTGCATTTGAACTGGAAAATTCTGAATTAACAAATCAGAAAATTAGGCTGCTTTGTGAAAAAAGAAGATAGTAACCAGGCACATCATGGAATGCAAAATGTTCCATATATGAGCTATCCTATGTATGATACAGCTAGTTATGAGAAGTCTAAGATATGTGTGTTCCAGTCAGACATGATTCCACAAAAGACATTCCAAAAGAAAGTGTTTAGCTTGGAGTGGGAAAAATAATCAATGATGACATCAGAAGGAAATAGGCAATGGAAGAATAAAGAAGTGGCTTGGATATGCCATCTATTGGTGACATGGTGACAGGAATATATGAAAAAGAAGCTGTTAGAAAAATGTGATGGTGGACAGCAACTTGCTGTGCTTGAGTAGCTAATAGGTAAGAAAATAAATTACTGCAAAGATGGAGGGGTTGCTTATGGCAAGCTTGGATGTGGTTTGATTGTGTAATGGTGGTCATGGGGCAGAAAGAAAATAAAGGAGAGCAGGAAGGGGTGAGATGGTGGCTTGAATATCCAAGGCTTGGGAGCAAAGAGACTAATAGAAGATTGGTGGGTGGGCAGACTGATATGAAGAAATGAAAAAGGATACCACTTGTGGGTTGGCCCCCTGACATATGGAGAAGGAAGTGAGATTCATATAGGCCTGGCCCCAGATTGTGGTTCTGCCTATCTTAAACAATTTAGCAGAAATTCTGGACCAGCCTGAACCTGCAGACTAAGTGATCACAAAGGCCAAGGATTGTTTGTGACCAGACATTTGAAAAAGCAACAAAAAGCTTTTATTTCAACAGCTGTAACTTAATAGACAATGAACCAAGACTCTAAATAATTAAATATAATATTTCAGACTATAAATTGGAAGAAAGAATAATTGTGATTTCTTAGTTAATATAAACATTAACTATTGTAAACATCAATATAAAATTATGACTTCTGCTTAAAAATATGACTTCTGCTTAAAATATAAAAATATGCCCAACATACCTTTACTGCATATGTCCTTTATATAAGGAGCCATTGCAATTGATACAAAATCAGGAATGTATCCTAAATCCTTAAAAAAAAACACCAAATAAAACCGAAGCATTTTACCAGATAATATATTTTAATTACCAGATAATATATGTTCATTACCATACCATAAAACCCTCCTCAGTTGCAACAAAACAAAATCCAATTTTTTAAAAAGTTGTACTATATTTCACACAAGATTATTCTTCAATTGACAGCTGAAATTAAATCTTAATACCAATGTCCTGCAGATTTTATAAAATTCACACTATATAAATAAAATATCTGCCAGCAGAACAAATTCATCTTCTTTACAAACAGTCTATCTCAAACACCCTTGTTCGAGGGATGTTATAGGGCATGCATAAGAAAGCAGAATGGAATAGGAGAATTGCTTATGATGCAAACTTAAGTCTATTCCTGCACCTGCACAATATAGCAAAATCCATTTTTCAAAGGCAGAAAATCCAATAAAATTAAATTACTGTGTATTGATTTTTACAGACATATGCATGTCTGAAGCCATTTAAAAATCAATATTCTTATTGATTTTTATTGATTAATAACTCTCATTCTAAAGCAGAACAGCAAACCTGCTAGAACCAGTAGTAAATTTTCTAAGCAGTTCAGAGAACCTGTTGTTAGAAGAAATCTCCTTTTGTTTTTTTCCACTTTACAGGATTAATCCTGCAAGGAAGGCAGGAAAGAAACATTCTGGTGTTGTTTCTAGCCTAATCTTTATTGCCCTGCTTACAGAAACTGCCCACCTAGTCACATGACCCCCCCCCCCCAGCCATGCCCACTAAGCCATGCCCACAGAAATGATAGTAAAAAAAAATTGAATTCTATCACTGTTCTAAAGTATCAATGCAATCTTCCCACATTATTTAGGGGAGTACTTTCTAAAACCATTTCCCCTTTAGTGATCTACTGCTTCTTACAATCTTACCCATCATTGCCATGACAATGTAAAAAGTCTGGATTTATTACTGCTATATTTTAAGAACTGGATGACTAATAAGTGCTGCAAGTCATTGGTAGGGAAACAGCTGAAATTAAACTAGGAAGATATACCAAATCATCAGCAAAGATCTTGTTCTATTTCTAGATATTTCCTTTTTGCAATGAAAACTACAATTCAGCTCCAAACAATTCATTCCCAAATTCAAAACTTTTTATGGCTGGCACTTCTGACTAGAAAATTAAAGGCTTTTGCTAGTTAATTACTTTTGAACAGTGAAATTAATTGAAGTTGAAGATCTGATTTCCGATATGTTTTCTGTAATAAAAATACTTCAGAATAATTCCCTTGAAATGATTTATGTTAGAGTTCAGCCTTACTCTTCTTTCTTAAGCAAATTTTCCACTTGACATAGATTTTTGCATTTTGACTCTATATGAAATATTTCTGAATTGTTCAGCAGTGGAAAAATAATAAGCAAATACTATCCTTAAGAAATGAAAGAGCTAAAAAAGTTATTAATGCAAACCATAATGTAATTAGAATTGCAGAGAAAGTGCATTTTAGATTGAAGTAATTAAGTTACAGGACACTTTCAGATAAGTGATCTATTTCTTTCAAATTTTTTGTTCTAGCATTTCAAAAATTCTAAATGAAGTAGATCAGTTAAAAGTTATATTACACAAATCTTACAGCTTTAACAGTTCAGAGGTATAGAATGGGTTCTTTTCTAGGTTTTATTTTCCCAAAATTACAAAAATTTACTTACTGGAGATTTAGCTTTGGCCCTAGCTAGTAAAGACATTGTAATTTCGGAAAGATAATCAAAAACTAGGAAATCCAGCTTTCCCCTGTAGAGCATCTGAGGAACTAATAAAAGAAAATAAAGAGAAAAAGATTACAAATAGAAACAATTCCAATGCAGCCTTTCATTAAGCAAAACAATATTAACAGTGTGTTGAAAACTGACTTTAATATGGACAAAGATGTAGAGATGTTACCTTTACACAACATGATGAAAAAGAATTACTACTATCCTTAATAAATTAAATTCACAATAAATTCCAAAATTTGCTCATCCCTGTGTTATATATAATTATAAAAATGTAATTCAAGAAACAAGATAAATGTGCATATACTTCTTCCCATATGAGAGGATTAATTTTTAAAACTCAATGCCAAAGCTCAAGAATTCTTGATTGGTTTGTAAACCCTGGCTTTTAATTCAAAGTATGTATGTGATGTAGTGATAACATTTCTCAGATATCCATTACGGTTGTCATTAAGATCTATATCTTAATGAAAAGCTTCATGGATGTATGAGAAATGTTGCTAGTTTTGTCTCAAATTTATTTGGCCTTGCAATATTATTAGTAAACCAGATGGATTTTCACCTTACCTATAAAATGTGTTTTTAGCTACAATCCAATCCACTTCTTTGAGTAAAATCCCACTGCTTAAAGTCATGTTTTTCAAACTTGGCAACTTTAAGATGTTTGGAAGTCAACTCTCAGAATTCCCTTTCTAATTGTTAAAGTCCACACATCTTAAAATTTGCCAAGTGTCTTGCCTATTAAAATATATTTTCAGCTAGTTTTTGTCCATGGTAACCTGAGAAATTACTCTTATGGATTTTGCCTTCAATCTTATGATTATAAAATTATATAGTGCATGTTATTTGACTTGCTTGCTATACATCCCTTTCCAACCTAATTGCCCTCTCCTGTTGTTTCCTAAATTCACCAGAATGTTGTGTAATGGGGATAAAGAAGCTCTCAGTCCTGCTTCTTGTTTATTCATGGTGTCTCTTCTTAGACAACATCCCTCCTGGATTCAATTTTTTTTACTCTCTTAAGAAAATCTTGTTAAATGTGAACATTCACTCTTTCAGAGGCTTAAAAATTATACAGTATAAGGCAAATGATTTAACTTTCAACAACTGCTCCAAACCGCTCCAAAAATGAAAGTGGTCCAATTTATTTTCAGATCAGGTATATGAAAAAAGTTAGGCTGAAAGCTCCGGGCTGTGGGAAAATCTGTGTTTCGACTTCTCCAGTTCACGAGTCTAATTCTCCCAAACTCAGTTGCGAGTCATTTTAAGAGCGGCATATTTAAGTAAATGGCAGTTTTGGGAGAGGGGACCTGTTGGAAAGCCCGTGGTGGAAATGCGCAGTGTACAGAATATAGACTGGCTTCCATTGGAATACTTGTACCACCGTGAAGTTGGGCAAATTGATAATGACACAAATACAGATGACTATCAGTCAGAAGGCAAATCTCGAGGGGACGTAAGCGAAAGGTCTTACGGCGCATGCGTGTATTCGAAAGTCAGTTCACTGAGAAGTGCTGGCAAGTTCTCTTCCTACCATAGGAATGTGAGAGTGGAGTAGCGAGTGTTTTCTGTTCCTCGTTTTTTCGAATCACATTTAGTTTGCTGAGATCTCGCCATATAAGCGGCCCTAGCAGCTGCAGGTCGACGGGCGTAAAAAAAGGGCCTGCGCTTTGCGGCCGAGCCTGCCCCTAGCGCGGTTTCCTCGGAAATACCTGCGGCCGCCGTGTCTCCCCAGAAGCCCGAGGCGCAACCGATCCGCACCAAGCGCGGCTGAAGAGTGCCTGGTTCACTGCTGTAACGACGGCTACAGCTTCGGCTGTTTCCTGTCCACAGCCAGGAGACGGCGGTGGCCCGAAGTCCCAAGAACGCGCGACGATGCATGGTGTCTCCTCAATAGGTGCGGCCTGGGAGGGCTTTTCCGCGGGAAGTTTTGTGGGAAAGGCCCGCTTGCGGCCGCTGTCAGTCACAACACAAATTCTCTTCTGATCTTTTTTGCCACTGGGTGATTACTGTTTTTCTGCACAGAACTTCGGAAATGACCCCTACTTGTTAGACAAGAAGTTGAATATGAAAGTGTTGCCTAGAAACAAGGAACCGTGTTTGCGTGAATCCGGAAAAATCATATTCCCTGAATTTGGGAGAGAAAATATTAACTTGGAGGGGTCCTTGGAGGGAGCTCTCTGAGCTTGGTTGTTTTCTTGTACATTTTTCATTACCAGATTGGGTTAAGATCAGTGCAGCAAGGACCTCTCATTTCAACCCTGAGCTACTAATATTCTTTGTTGATAATGTAAGGAATATAAGATTCAAAAATCAAATGGTAAATACATATATGTTAGCATTAATATATTAGAGGAGATATATGTCTAAGAAGCATTTAAAGTTAAGTAGGCCTCTGTTTCTTTTGTTCTGTAGAAAATGCTGACAGCGGGATATTCCCTTGGCGCTAAGAGAGAATAGCCATGTATGCAGAAAAACTTAAGTTACCTAATGTTACTAAGATGTTACTAGAATGTAACTTGAGTAAAAGGTAGAAAATTTGGATCCCAGAGAGTCTTGGATTTGTTGTAAACCCTGAAGGCATACCCAAAGGGAGGGAAATATGATGTTAGGATGAAACATATATATTGGCTTGCTTTGTGGAATTCTTGTGTGTGATTCTCAGCTCTGAACATTCTTTTTCTGTTCATGCTTTATGCTGCGGGTCTCACCCATTTTGCAAAATGCTTTTATTCTGTATCATCACTACTTTATTGCAATAGAGTCTTTTTGTTTTCACCAATCTGAGTTGTTTTAATTTGAATGGTTGGAGCCATTTCAAACAATTGGTGACCCCGACGTGATTCTGTTGCATTTTCTTTCGTTATCCTGGATAGTGGACTTGAGTGAGGAAGGAAGGAAGGCATGCCCTGTTGATTTCAACACTCCACAATCAACTCAGCTGTTCAGGAGCGAGGAACGAGACACGGACCATGTTCCAAATAATGTTCGGATGAAAACAAAAAGAGAAGGAAATGGCCTGATTTATGAGATTGCTGAAAATAACCGGGTAACTGACCACAAATCTAAGGGTGAATATTCTGGTTAAATAAGAATACACACTTTAGATGGTTGTGTAGATGTTTAGATGGTTGGGAGGGCTGTGAGAATCTGAGACTTGTGTGAGAAGTGTGTGGTAAAGGAAGGTCTCACTAAACTTGTGAGAAAAAGAAATGGAAGAAATATGAAATGAAAGAAATGGTGGAAGAAATACCCCTAGCAATTCTAGTATTGCAGTAAAGGGTAAATTAAAAGTGTCACAGGAACAAATTGGTAAGGTTTGCTCCAGTCTGGTATCTAATAAAAGGCAATTCAAATAGGTTCCATAGATTCTGTGTAAAGAAAAAGTTAAGAGAATAGAGACGCGTTCCCCTCTGGGACATGCTGAAAACTATGAGAGCAATGAAAGTAGTTGGTTTTTTAAAGGAAAACCAGAAAAAAAACACTTTTTCCGGAAGCTTTCAAGAGCCCTGACCAGCGCAAATGAAGTGTTTGGATGTGTACATGAAGGTCTCTATAGATCCTGATCTTTAAAAATAAGCCAGCGCCAGCTGGGAGATTTAAGATAAACAGAGAAAAGTTTGGATCTTTAAGAATAATAAGCCAGTGTTGACTGGGAGATTCAAGCTGGAAAGAGAAAAGACAAAACACCTCCAGGGCAGAGACAGATAGTAACAATCCAGTGCTTAAGGAGATAGAACAATGAGTATAACTTCTAGTAAAAGTGAGAAGTTCACTAAAGCAATTAGGAAAAATCCCAAATTATAAATAGACCAGACTAATCCTTTATTAGGGGAAATACTTAAGAAAGGTCTCTACTATTCTCAAAAGAGCCAGAAACTTGAGTGACCTCTACAAGACTTCAAAGTGAAGTTCTAAGCCAGAGACCATACCCAATTATGGTCTATGTACACCTTCCGACCCAGCACTTAAATTCCCTCCCCCCAGGCCCCATTTGATAGGGTCCAGGAGTTCACAAGCTGATCCAAACGCCTAAGGAGAATACATCTTAAATTAGTTTTCAATTAGCACTGCCATCTAGAAATTTTGAGTGCGTGTTCTTTTCAGCTCTGAGAAATGTAATTTTCTTATCTCTAACAGTCCTTGCTAGAACAAAGAATACCTTTCTTATATAGTTAGTCCCCAGTAGCTAGCAATACATAAAATCTCTATTAGTTTCTAATATATATGTATATACTATTTTATTTTTGAACTTATTGTTCGTACAAATCCACTCTTTCTATTTTTATACTATTTTCATAAAATAAAACATTACTTTTGAAATTTCTTTAAGCTTTTTCTAATTTCTTCTACATTTTCAAATTTCATCATTTCAGGATATTCAGTTACATTATTTAACATCATCATATGTTTGTCTTTATTTTGTGTTGCAAATACTTTGTACTATGTTCCTTATAATGGGTATAAGACACGGTAGACAGAGTAAGCCCAACATAATCAGACATGCCATAAATCAAAGCATTCCTTGTTCAGGCTCCTGTCTCTGCCTTCTTTATTCAAGGACAGAAGAGAGACACAGAAGCAAGATAACAAGCCATGCACTGATGCCAACCAGTATCAAAGTTACAATTCTTACCAAGCTAGAATTAGTTCCTTACAATTAATTTCTGACAGTATCAGCAGGGGCCAATAACAAAAGTGAATTCATATCATATAAGCAAACAGCAAATATTGGTTTAATCAATAACAAATACACACACACATATATGTTTGTTTTTTGTGAGGAAATACTTGGTTACCCAAATATGGGAGGGAACAACTTAGTTCCCTTTTGCCTTTTAGCTCATCCCAAGAGACTATCCAGGCAGAAATTAGTGACAACTGTGTGCCGTATATAAATTGGTTAATAGTTTTTACTGCTGGTATTTTAAAAATTCAGGGAGGCCG